>JABFPJ010005013.1:0-12777 GCA_022817425.1 Gryon sp. ZL-2020 | reverse complement strand
TGTTTGTTTTTTTTGTTTGTTTTTTTTTTGTTTTTTGTTTGTATCTTGTTCTCTTTGTTTGTTTTTTTTTACGTTTTTTTGTTTTGTTTATATTTTGTTTGGTTTTTGTTCGTTTACTTTGTTTTTGTTTGTTTTATTTGTTTTTTGTTTGTTTTGTTTGTTTCTTGTTTGTATTTTGTTTGTTTTATTCAGTTTTTAGTTAAGTAAATTCGAAATTTCTTGATTTGCAAACTTAAAAGGATGTCATAAGGATATCATAAGTGTTGCATAGGGATGTCATAGGATGTCATAAGGATGTCACATGGATATCATAAGAATGTCATAGGATGTCATAAAGATATCATAAGTATGTCACAGCGATATAATAGGATGTTATAAGGATGTCACAAGGATATCATAGCATGTCATAAGGATATCATAAGAATATCATAGGATGTCAGCGGGTTCAGCCAAGTTCAAAATTCCACTAGAATATGTACTCATTTTATATATTTAAACATAACAATTTTCTTCCTAGACATCCCGTTATCCTCATCTTCATACATGGTACATCAATTTTTACCAGAAATTACAATCATTTGTACTAAACCCTAATTTATCATAAATCTTGACTTTCCAATAGTCCTTCCCATAACCGGCCTCAGCTTAAAAAAGCGCCCGTTTAACGGCCAAATAATGCAATTTATTTGTTAAACACTATTTATGCGTCTTGTAATTGAATCGCGCGACTAAATTAACGTTTGCAATTTCTAACAAAGCAAACTGTTGAAAATAGTTGTCACTCCACGACTGGGGCTTGCCGCTCGTGAGCTGAATAAGAAATGACGCCCTTAGTTGAAACAATTAATTAATAATTCATGATAGAGGCGCGGCATTCCTAACGACAATATATATATACATATATATATATCTATATATAACGTCGTGTCTATATACGAATCCCACGTCTATATACACATTATAAGAAGGCAAGGGGTGTAACGATAAAACCGCGCCGGCAAAAGAGCGTAATTTGCCGAGTCGCGACGACGTCTCGTTGCCACTCGGAATACAATTTAGCCCGAGCAAACTGAAACCCTTTTTGCCGACCCTCAACTTTGGTCCAGAAACCTGTGAGATTCCCCAAGTCATCCTTCTCGATGATCCCCCCCCCCACGAAACAACCCCTTGCGCTTTACGAATACTTTATTATAGAAAACGAGAAAACGTCTCAATGCGATTTTGAAGTTGATTCTTTATTTATGTTTGCCACTCGCAAAACCGCCAAAACTTCAAACGCCAAAATATTTGCCTTTCTCCAATACAGCTTAATGAATTTGACGACATTTCGCGTATAAATATTCAATGTTAAGGGGCTTCCACTAAAAGGCAACTGGTAATTTTCAAAAAGTCAAAACTTCTTTTTTTTTTATTCTTTTTTTTGGTTTTTAGTTGCCATCGTAAATTTCAGCGGAGAAATCTTGATGACGGACTTTTGGTTGTTAGATATAGTAACGGGGTTTGCTGCTGGCCGATAAACGTGGCTAAAAAAATGGGGTGGGGTATTTTTCTTTGTACCGAATGTGTACTTAAAGTGAGCAAGACATACGGAACGATTAAAAGCGTTGAAAAGGCTAACGGGCGATGTGCTGTTATCTAGAAACCTCTTTTTATTTCGCAAATCTCACTTTGCGAATGGGAACCAGATAGAAAAAGGACACAAGAGCGCAAGTGGAATGGAGTTAAGAGGGAAGGCATCGTGTGCAATCAAGGGGCGGAGGTACGGAGGGACGACCCAACGTTCATAAATCTCGCTAGATTACTAAATCCCGGGGTTTGATGGAACTCGCTCTCCACTGCGCCGCACGCGTGTATACATACTACATAGTACATATATATCTATATATATATATATATGTTTATATATGTATATATATATTTTTTTATCCATATATGAAACATATATTAATAATATATTACTCAAGAAATCATACGCTGATTATGTAAGGACCATATATGGACTATATATGGACTATATGTGGACCATATATGGATTACATTTATAAAGTATAAATATATGTATAGTATAAATATAAGTATAGTCAGTATGTTAGTATATACAGTAGAACCTGTGAAGAGTCCACTTTTTCTGTCCTTTTTAACCTGCAAAGAGTCCACTATTGTTATCTTTTTTTCTTCATACTAAAACATAGGTTAAAAAAAGAGAGAAATAGTGGACTCTTCACAGTGCAAACAAAGACACAAATATGGACTCTTCACAGGTTTTACTGTATTGGTAATATATTATGAATATATTGAAGATATATTAACAATATATAACTCCTTAAAATAATTTATTATTGTTAATACATTAACAATATATGAACTTTTTTTATTAGGGATATGTATATATATAAATATATATGTGTGCGTGTGTATGTATATCGCTTTAGCTCATCGGCAACTAAAGCACTGATAACATTATCATAAAACGGCAATATCGGGAACACCCGGGTTATACATTATACGATACCCAGGCAATGTATGCATTTTCGCGCCAATTTCCATCCAATCACCACCACGAGGCAATATAAAATATGGAGACAAGACAAGTTGCGCGCGATTCTGATATACCCGGGGATTAAGCCAAGTGCTAGGAGCTTTCATATGCAAATTGAATGCACAAGTTTGAAATTCGACATCGTCAAGCGCCTCTGGCACTTGTTTGCAATCTGCCGCCAAGTCCGACGGTCCTCGGCTCTTTCGTCAAGTCACTTGGCGCCTCGTAAGTTTTGTCCATCAAACGCCTCCGGCTTTGGCCGAACAATAAAAGACAAGTTTTGTTCACAAAAGATCGTTTAGCATCGAAAGTCCATTTGTACGATACGATGCACGCAAAGTTGCAAAAAAAAAAACAAGAATACGGATCAAATTCATAGGCTTGAAATTCAGGGCGGAGTTTGGCATGAGCTTTTTCTTTAATCTTCAAAGGTTTTCAAAGACAACGGCTAAACGGAGTCTTAGAATAAGGAGATGAGGACATTTGAACGGCGTGTTGTAATGCAAATTTGGAATTGTTTTTATGAACAAAGGGGATTATATGGATTGTCGATATATGAAGCATGTATTGAGAATATTGTTTAAGAAATTATACATTGACGATATATGTCAAATATATATATTAAAATTATATATTTGTTACTATATTTATATATTTCGAAAATATATAATAATATTTCACACAAATATTAATCATATATTAGTCATATATTGACCATATATTGATCATATATTAACCATATATTAACCTCATATCGCCATATATTGACCAGATATATGCAATATATTGTAAATATATTTAAAAAATATATGATATACAATAAGAATAACTTTTGAAAAGTGCTAATAAAAATGGCCAATATATGGTCCAAATATGGATATATTATGATCAAAATATATATGATCATATATGATTCAACAGCAATATAGTATCATATAAAGTTACAATATTATCAAAAAATACTGATAATATATGATTTGTAAAAAAAAATATTCCCAATATATTAATAATTAATTAATATAATATTAATTAATTTATTTTGTTAACATTAGAATCTGTAGTTCTAATTTTTATGATAACATACTTGTATAGTCGAATTATAAATTATATTTTTATATTATTCTTGTCGGATATAATGAATGAAACATTTCAATATACAATTATTCTCAACGAAATCCCAAAAATGATGAAACAACTCTCAAAGAAGAAAATACAATTCGAAATATATGCAAAAATATATTTAAATAAAAAAAGTAAAAAGTGTATATATTTAATATATATTTAAAACATATCTGTATAATATATTCGTACAAATATACGTAAAAATATATTTGCAAAATATATGCAACACTTACATTTGAAGTAAATGTTTAAATATATTTTAGTGGCAAATTTTATATATTTTGACATACTATATGTAGCAATATATTTCCAATATATGATACTACATTAACCATATATAATTTCCATATATGGTCAATATATGATTAGTACATGGTTAATATATGGTCAGTATATGATCAATAAAACCTTTTGAATAATATATTGTTAATATAATTTTTGTATATTCCATATATATAATTATATGTATTTTAGATACATAATATATATAGTCCATATATGAAAACAAATTTATATATATGAGCATTATCCGATCCATTTTACCCGGGTTTTGTCCATACAGTTAATTTTGGGATACATAAATAATAATATGACTAAGAATGGAAACAATCAAGTGGGAATGCGAAATAGCGCTGTTAGCCTATGGTAACTAGGTGCTCAAAGATACGCTGATATCTGGTTACGGAATCCCGGGTATAGCTGGCAGAACTTAACCAGCTCCGCCGGTGATGTCTAATATAGCAGAAGGCCTAGATGATGAGACTTTGCCCCGCCCCAGTTCAGTTCAGTTCAGGTATTAGATTATGAATATTCATGGCAGCGTGTCTGCGCGGTGCTTCATTACACCCTCTTCAACCCCTCGGCCCTCTCAAGTTTCTACCCCCAAACTACCCTCTTCGCCTCTGTTCCGTCTCCTTCATCCGGCGTCAATCAATATGCAAACACCGCGCCAAGCTTTGCTTATCTTCTGGAACTGGAGAAGGGGGGGGTTAACCCCCCCCCCATCCCACCACATTCTTGACACGATGGAACGTCGAAGACCTGGCAAATCAAACTTGCCGGAAATCGCCGCTTGGCGAACAATGATAAATCCCTGTGACGTTCCACTGATACCAGCGAATCGTCTTGTACCGGAGACGACAAAATGAAAGAAGAAGAAGAAGAAAAAAGAAGAGAGAACAGCCTTGTCTTTCCACTTTCAATTTAAATTTCTTTCATAAACCCAGATTTCGTTCAATTATTCCTTGAATTTAATTCAAAGATAAATAGACGATAAATCGCTGACAATCAAAGGAACATTTTTGCTCAGTTTGTTTGATTATATATAGTGCCGGTGTCACAGAATGAAAAGTCAAATCAACGATGGAGTTATTTGGACTTTGTTTTCAGTCAACTGTTTAATGAAACAGATTCATTTGTTTGTGTGAGTGTGTGTATGTTATTTTTTTTTTTTTTTTTGGATATGTATACTTTGGAATATTCATTTCAAGTTCGCAAAATTAAATAACGTTTTGTCAATGTTGCTATATTTTATTGGAATAATGGATGGGGAAGAAAGGATTGATAAATGCTAATACGTTTTGGGAAGACAAAAAATTATCTTTTTGATAATGTCAATTGTTTATCCCTGACAAGGCAAAAGTCGTCGTTCGTTTTTATCGCAAATTTTGTAACTTTTAACTTGACAATGTGTTCGGTAGGGATGAGCCATTTAGTCGTGCAATCGATTATTTTAATCCGTTAATCAATTAAAAAATAAGTTAAAATCATCATATATTGTCCATATATATATATTATTGTCCATATAATAATACATTGACAATATATTATTTTTTGCAAATCATATATTGTTCATATGTGGTTAATATATTCATATTATATTGACAATATATGGACAATATAATGTCATTGTATGGTACTATATTGACCATATATATTTGCATATTTTCCATATGTAGACCATATATTGGGAGTATATTAGCACAAATTTAATTCATATATGCTCAATATATGATCCATATATGATTAATATATTGTTAATATGTGGTGCATATATCGTTATATTACTTTTAGCAAATTATATATTTTTCATATATGGTCAATACATGGAAAATATATCATCAATATATGGTCCATATATGGTTACATTATTTTTAACAAATCATATATCATTTATATATATTTATAATATATTAAAAATGTATAAACAGTATATGAACAATATATTAACAATATATGGTACTATATATATTTATGCTTATTTTGCATATATGGACCAAATATTGGCAGTCTATTTGCACTTTACAATTGTACTCCATATATAGTCAATATATGGCCAATATTATATTAATCAACATAGCCAATATTGTCAATATATGGTCCATATATGATTAATTATTATAATTTTACTTTTAAATTTCGTCCATCTTCATTTCAATAATTAATCTCTAACAAAACATTTCGTATTAGAAAAAAAGGTCCTGGAATGTTGCTCTAATAAGTCTAACTAAGTTCAAGGTCAAACCTGTTAGAGTTAGCCAACTTGAACGATACAATATGGTCTCTTTAAGGCACCCTAACAACCGTAGTTGTCTTATCTTGAGAAACCATAGGCTGATCAGGATAATCAGGCTAAACAACCGGATCTTGTAATATCCTGTCTGATTCTCCGCTTCAATCGAAACTAAAAGATTTCCTACTCTGATAAATATTTCCAGCCGTATTCTTTGCCTTATATTTCAATCCTTGATTCCTCCCAAAATTTTCAATGAAATAACAATTTTCCACATTTTCAACAACAATTTTTTATTTATATTTACAATATACAATAATATTATTATATGTACAATATATAATAATATATTTTATACATTTTATATTTTCTTTCATGAGTTTATATTCATTAAAAAATATCCTTCAAATCTTTCCCTTTATTGTCATTCGAAATATCGATCGACCGAAAGTCAGAGCTAAATGCTATTTAAATAATAAAATTCGTCCATCAGTCTTAATGTAACGAAACAATAATACTCCGTGAGAGTTGACAGACACGTATGCGACAAGTGACTATGTTTCATGCCGGAACTAATGTATTCAAACACAATCCCCGGTCGGGCGTCAATTTATTAAATGGAAAGATTGCACATTTCTCGACATAAAGTGCCTTACGCAAGACTAATGACGAAATGGGGTGGTCTGGTGGCGGAATCGACGCATTGGCGCGAACGGAAGGGTAGTTTGGCGGGGGGGGCGGGGGGGGGGGTCCATAAAAAGGAGCCATCGTGAGTGATTAGATGCCGCATGGCAGCGTTGAGTAACAGCCCCGGGTCAATCTGAGGCTAATCAAATCATGCGCCGACTCCACGGGGTTCCACTGTATTTCGTCCAGCTATTTGTTCTCTCGCTCTCTCGCTCTCTCTAACAAGTCCACTTTGCGTTTGTAGAAGCTTTCTTTATCATCCCCCATTGTAGCGCAAGCAGATTGCTGTCCTCGCGCTTTATTAATTCCATTCACAGGGGTTATTTTCACCCCTAACTCCATCAAATCTGGTCATAAGCATTCACGTGACTAATATTCGACGTCTGTGTAATCATTTCAGATATCACCACTAATTGGCTGATCGGCACCATTTGTTCGAAAAATGATATATGAGCTTTTTGCCGGCCTCGGGGATGGCTGCTTAATACAGTCGAATGTCGTTTGGAGGTTATGTAATTATATGATTAAAATTCTGCATTTGATGGCATTCATTTGAATATATTACGTTGATTTAAGTGTTCGTAGAAGTTTTGTAGTTAATTGGGCCGATGGATTATAAAGTCCATTAACTACTGCATGAGACACAATATTTTTTAATTTAAGTTGGAGAACAGTTTTGTCGTTTGAGAAATGATTTTTTTAAAAGGTTAAATTTGAGTAGGAGGATGTTCAGTTAAGCTGTAAGTGGAATGTCATTTTGTAATCTTATTAATTTTTGTATGAGAAATTGATTCGGCTATTTTGATGTTGCGATAAATTGAAAATCTGTAAGTTTTAGAATTTTTTCAAAGTACTTTATTTTTCTGATTTTTTATTTTTTTTTTTTTATTTTTTTTTATTATTTAGGAACTGGCAATTGTCAAAAAATAATCGATTAATTACTAATTGATCCATTTCTTTATAAATATATATATTGAGTCAGTGAATAAATGTAAGTTAAATTATAAGCAAAATAAACAAAGCAAATAAAAATGAACGAAACAAACAAAAATAAGCAAGGCAAACAAAACGAACAAAATAAACGAAAATAAAAAAAAAACAAAAATAAGCAAAACAAACAAAACGAAAAAAAAATAAACAAAACAAACATAAATAAGCAAAACAAACCAAAATAAACAAACTTAAGCAAAAGAAAGAACACAAACAGAATAAACAAAACAAACAAAATTTTTTTGAAATTATGAAATTTAATAAATTGAAACTAACACAACTCACAAATAACAAAACTAATGAAGTTTTCAATTAATATTAAATATAAAAAAACGTTGAATATATATATATTATATGTAATATTTTTAATTAGTTAACAAAGACATTACCAATGTTTTCTACAATTTCAGATCATTTTATCTGAAACACCCAGATTGTTAAATATATTTGTCTTTTTAACTCCAATTTGGCATTTTACTTACTCTTAACCCTTTTTTCTCAACAAATCAAACAAAATAAACAAAAGAATAAGTAGCAAAATAATAGAACTAATAAGACTAATAAAACTAACAAAACTAACAATGAATGACATATTTCAATGAGTTTTGTGAAACTTATGAAGTTGAAGACAAACAAAACAAACAAAAATAAACAAGACATATCAAAATAAGCAAAACAAACAAAAATAAACAAAACAAACGAAAATAAACAAACGTAAGCAAAAGAAAGAAAACAAACGAAAATAAGCAAAACAAACAAAAATAAGTAAAACAAACGAAAATAAGCAAAACAAACAAAAATAAGTAAAACAAACGAAAATAAACAAAACAAATAAAAATAAGCAAAACAAACAAAAATAAACAAAACAAACCAAAATAAACAAACGTAAGCAAAAGAAAGAAAACAAACGAAAATAAGCAAAACAAACAAAAATAAGTAAAACAAACGAAAATAAACAAAACAAATAAAAATAAGCAAAACAAACAAAAATAAACAAAACAAACCAAAATAAATAAACGTAAGCAAAAGAAAGAAAACAAACAACCTTAAATTTTGAATATATCGCAGAAGATACATTCGCTTAAAAATGATTTCATAATATATTGACTTTATATTGATTAGATCTGAATTACTTTCAAAAAGTACTAACATATTACCAATATACGGTCCATATATAAAACATATTCAACCATACATAGTCAATCTAATATCACATATCACCAACATTTTAATAATATCTTCACACTCTATTTTCTTTTACCAAACAAAACAAAATGCCACAAACTACAAAATAATAAAAAAAAGATGCCGTCAATTTCAATTACAATTCAACTCGAAGCCGAACAATGATTATCGATTCATTGTTTAATGTTTGCAATTGATGTTGGAAAAACTTTAATCTGCCAATGTTGATTGTGGAAACACTGCTTTTGATATAATTTTGGCTGACAATGTTGCCTTCCCCCTTGGTCATTTTACGTCCGTTTAACTCCTTTAATTTAGCAGAGAAAACCGTTAGGTCAGTTACCACCAACACTAATGCTAGACGACCGAATGGGCAAGGTAACATAATGAAGGTTCATGGAGTTTCTTGCTTCTGTCTTGACTCCGCTTTCTGCCTCTTTTCCCCATCTCACAAGCACAGACTATCGTCTAATCGAATTATACCTAGTAACCACATCCAAGACTTGCACGTCCGCCCGGTCGTGTCAGTAGCGGACATCGTCTTTTAATTCTTCTTAACGTTCCCATGAAACCCTAATTTTGAACTTACTTCGAATTATGTTTCTTCCAGAACTTCGTTCCAAGTTTTATTTCTCACATTCTCGGCAAAAAAATACGTGCGATTTCAACCCTCTATTAACTATCAAGCAGCATGTAATGGTTACGAACCATTCTTTTTTTTTCTTTTTTTTTTTTTGCAAATTAATTTTACGATACTTGTTAACTTTGCTTTGTTACATTGTTTTTTTTTACGTTGAAAATCAATGAATGAAGTCGTTCGTTCAATAAATCAACAGTTTGAATCGTGTGCTTTTAAATGTTTATTTATGTATATACAAGCAGATGTGAAGTCCGGAATGCAATGACTTTTCATAGTCGAGGAGGGTCGCTGGTGACGAGGTTGCGGGGGCGGCACCACGTCTGACGACTTCCCCTTATATCTCGTATTAAGTACATTTATTCGCGTTGTCTCAAATTAACCTTCGACTCTCCCAATTCATCCATCTGTATGTCTATTCATATTCACCCTGCTACCGATGCCAGTAATAATATGAACTGTTCAGTTATTACCATTATAAGAGCAGTAGGGTGTCCCGGCTCAAATCGTGCTGGATTAATAAATCGCACGACACACTATTCTTCACTTTCTCGTGTTTGACATTCCTTCTGATGGCAATTTTAATCGAAGATTTGCAGTATCGATACTTGTTTCCGATACGGAAAACATAAACATCAAAATGTATGTCAACAAAAATTTATATAATATATAATGTACAGTATATATAATTATTATATATATATTTAATATATTTAAGCGAAGTCGTAGGGATGTTCTAAGGATTTCATAGGGATATCATAAGGATGTCATAGGGATGTCATAGCATGTTATAAGGATATCATAGGGATATCATAGGATGTCATAAGGATATCATTAGGATATTATAAAGAAGTCAAAAGGATGTCATAAGAAAGTCAAAAAGATATCATAGAATATCATAAGGATATCATAAGGATGTTACAGAGATATCATAGGATGTCATAAGGATGTCATAAGGATATCATAGGATATCATAGGGATGTCCCTATTATAATAATTACCCAATTAGTTATATTAAATATTAAAAATTGGAAAAATATTATAAATTTTAAAAATAATTGAAAACTTGTTTCTTATTTAGCAAAGTCGAGAATCGAATAATCAAATAATTCTATTTATGTTCTTACTTTTACTAAGCTTTAATTTATAACTTAATTTTATTTACAAAAGTAATGGTTAATTGAAAAATTCGATTACTTTTCAATTACTTTACGAGTTAAAATACACATTTCTCACTTTTTTATCAATAATAACTATGGAACCTCTATTTTTAGTTGTAGACAGTCGTTTTTATAAGATAAATTTTGAACACAATTATGAACTATACTTACTTTAATTATTTTTATTAATTATTAAATATAACCTCACGGACGAAACTATAAATAAAATTTGATATTCTGAATATCTATCATATTACCACAATTTATATATAAATTATATATATTTTGTATATATCATATTTATTTTTTATGTATTTCGATCTACATAAAATATATATTTTTAGTTTTATATAAACAATATATAAAACAATATAAAAATTATATATAAAATTAAAAAAATATAAAATTTAAATATCATCTGTCGCAATATGACATATATTTAGAATATAAAATTATATTTTATATATAATTATATATTTTATACCATACCGTGAGGGTATGGTTTAATTCAGTAATGGGTTTGCCAATCCCTAATATGATTCAGATGAGAATTCAATTGCAAAGCTTTATTTGCGATATAACAATCGGGTCACTTGTGCACTAGAAATAGACAGGACAACAACACCAAATTTGCAGAAGAGCAACTGAACCGGCGATACAAAGACAATTAGGATGCATCTATTTAATTGTCTATGTCTCCTTTATCTTTTTCTTTGAAACCAAAAAAGGTAATATTTTATTTCAAAATATATAAACTAACGAAAAAAGAGACTTTTTATTTACATTAAAAAGTGCAACTACATTTGTTGCTTGAAAGCATTAAAACGATAACATAAATGCGACAACGAAAAAAAGCCGAGACGTTGTTTTAAGAAGTCTTAAATTTTACAAGTTTTATCAAAATAAGTGCGTAGTAAAACAAGCTTTTTTGCGTGCCTTAAGATGTAATCATTCCGAACATCAAACTCAAAATGAGAACATCAACTGAAACAATCTTATAATCAACCAGACTAAAACCCCTTAAACTTTACACCACCTTAACTTTACTGTATTATACATTCTATGAACGCTTTTGAATCACTCGACATTTTCATTTTCAATGCGCGAAATCATTTCAATTATTGAGAATATTTGTCGTGAACGAGTTTTGGTGCAACATTTTTAACTTTATTTTTTGGTTAATAGTAATTAAATTTGTTAAAAATTCAATGTTAGTTCAATGTTTTTATTCATCGCAAACTATTTTTCTTACTCGACATAATTTTCTAAAAGTTTAAATATTGACGGAAAAATGGTATAAAAGTTTTAAAACGTTTAAAATAAAATTTAAAATAGTTGTAAAACTTCTTCAATTATTTCAAAAGTGCAAAATATTTTGATTTTAACTTTTTATTATTTATTAAAATTAATATTAAATTATTAATTCTGAAATCTTGCTCATATATGAGTCTTTTTACTAGAGATGAGGCTATATATATTGTCCATATATAAAATATATATTAACAATATATTATTCAAGAAATCATATATTGATCACATGCGGACCAGATATTCACCATATATCGATGATATATTGGCCATACATGGACCATATGTCATTCATTTATATGTCATTATTGACCATACATGGACCATAATACTGTTAGCCATAAATTTGCAATATATTAACCATATATAAACCATATATGGACCTTATATAAATCACTCATATATCATCATTTATTAAGAATACATTGATCATATATTGATCATAAATTGACCATATATTGTTCATATATTCAACATATATTAACCATATTTTACTCAATATTTACTCAATAAGTATCGAAATATATATAGTCAATACAGTACCATATATTGTCAATACATTGTCAATATATTATGAATTTATTAACAATATATGATTTGATATACATATACATTGTACAATATATGGACAATGTAT
>JABFPJ010005012.1:0-12777 GCA_022817425.1 Gryon sp. ZL-2020 | reverse complement strand
ATCTAAAAAAAAAAAAAAAAAACAAAAAAAAAATTAAGGGAAATGTCACAAACATGACTCACAAAACTGAGACCGAATTATGGATATTTTAATTATGAAGCCGCATTGCAAAATGCAGTTGTTCATTATTAGACTTCACGTTGTTAATGGTACTTATTGCAAAAAGAGTTTCTCCAAAGTTTTGCAGTTTCTTTATTTTGTTTCGTTTTTCTTTTTTTTTCTTTTTTTTGGGGGGGGGGGTGGTTTCAAAACTTTTAGTATTCAATTACGGAATCAAGTTTTGTTTTAATTCGTACAGTGTAAAAGTTTCGGATCGAGATTGCATTTGGTTACTATATAAAGTTGTAATTGTATTTCGGTGAAGAAAGAAATAAGGCGAGAAAAAGAAGTAGGGTAATAATGGATATATTGTAATTGATTTTTGTTGTTGACGGAAATTGTATTGAAAAGTGGAAAACGGTGGTTAGAAATGGTCGGCAATGAGATTAAATCTATCATATTTGGTTGCGGCAGTTTACCGGTGGTATGCAAATCATTTAAACGGCATTGCAGAAAAATTACGAAATATAGGATGCAATTTTGCGTAAACGAGGGAAGGGAAAATGCTGAATGTTTTGTTTACTGGAATAAATAGGATTTTACAAATTTGTAATGCATTTTTAATAGTTTGTTAAAAAATAGTTATTGATTATATGACGAGAAAATTTCAATAAATCGGACTCAATTTTCAATAATGCAAGCATAAGAGCAAGATTTTGCGAAAAATTAACAACTTTTCATTAAAAATCATGTTTTTTGAAGATTTTTTTTTTAATTTTCAAATTTGAGTAAAATTTATTGAAATTTTTTTTGCCGTGTTAAAGTGATAAAATAATGCCCAATTTTTTAAATAGAATTCACATTTGTTTTTTGAATTTGCGAAAGTAAATTCATTTTTTAACGTTAATCAAGAACAACATTGTTCATAATGTTTTTTGATATTCTTGCCTTAGAAATGAAATACCTTATTTAACCAACGTAAAATAGTTTATTTAACAGAAGTAAAGTAAAATAGTTTATTCAACAAAAGTAAATTCAAGTAGTTTGTTTAACACATTATTTTTGTTACAAATGCAGCGAAAATATGTTATTTTCCCTTCGAAATAAAATTAACCAAAACGCTAATTTTAAGTGACTGCATATTTGAAAAGTATTTTAATATTTATAAGTAGTATGAATTATTGTTTTGTATTTAAAATAAGAAAAAAAAATGTTAATGACTTTAAGATTATAAGATTTCAAAGCAGGCGAAATTATTTTTTTTGCTTAAACAAGTTACTTAAGCACTGCTTATCTTATCCACTTGCATGAATTAATTTTGATATGCAGCGTAAACGAAATCGTGAAATTATTTTCATCAAACTTTTCGTATTAAAACAAAATTAGTATTCAGTATTTGAAAAACAAGAAAAAGCAATGTACATATACGTTAATGTTCTAGTCGTTTTCATCTGGTTTTGCAAATACGATCTTTGCGATTCAAGTATATGTTATATGTTGCTGAGTATTTACTTAAGTGGAAGTCATTTACTTCATAAATGTAGTACACAATTTTAATAAATTAAGATTCTACTGAATTAAAGACTATATGAAAATCTTAAAGGTTTATCAAATATCAAAATACCAACAAATTATTATATCAAAATCATATAGAAATTGTACATGGTTTTTTACATTTACACAGTAAACAATTTTTTGGACAAATATAAAATTGGGACAAAGAAATGGGACAAACACAAATTTGGGACAAAGAAAAAATATGTCTCATTTTCTGAAATTCAGTATAATTTTCTTAATTAAGTCTATTCAGTCTTAATTTAAGAATATTTTTTTATATTTAATAAAATATTCAATTACTAAAATGGGACAAGTATTTGTTACAATTTAATTTTATTTTTAATTATTATTATTGTCAATAAAAATGAATATAATCTTATCTCTCATATTTGGTAACTAAAGAATCTTTTAACTTAAATATTAATATGTTATTATGTTGTGGGACTTTAATACTTCAATCGGTGAAAGGTTTATGGTGCTTTGAAAATAAGCTTGAACATCTGATTTATCAAAATCAATGAAGCGATCTTTTCAAGTTACATTTTTATTGATATGTATTTTGTTCCCAATTCAATATCGATAAATTTGAATAACGATTTCCTTTTTCTCCTTTACTTTCCATTAATTAAACGAAGACAACAAAAAATGCATAACAATAATAGTAAAATAGGCAAAATTTCTTGCAGCTTGATTTGTCGTTGCACCGCAAAAATGGTAACAAAAAAGTAAGGCAAATTATGACTTTTTTTATTGTAATGCTTCGATTTCGTGGTGCGCAGTGGAACATTGATTTGAAATAACTTATGGAAACAGGTCAATATGGATATGTGCAATGTAAAAATGCATGAAAAAAATCACCGATTTCAAGATGAATGCAGGCAGAAGAGATAATTTTTTTCCATCGATTTTATTAGTAACAATAAAAATGTTTAACAATGTTTTGCAATTGTTTGCTTTAGTCAATTTAATTATAATGTAATTTAAATGAATTGGACACGTTTTTTGTTTTTACTCGAACATTAAAAACTGATTGCATTAAATTTATTCATTTTTATCGCCTTTTTTGTCATTCACTCTTTTTTTTATTAAATAAAATAAATGTTTAAGAATTTGTATGCGGAAATTTAATGCAATAAAAAGTGTACAATTTATATGTAACATGTCAAATTTTTATGAAATGCCAGACATTTTATATCAAAAACGACATTTGTATGATTTTTTTCTCGTCTGAAATATGGGCAAAAATGCAAAAAATTGGTTTTACAAAATTTGTAGTTTTACGATAAAAAAGTATAGAATGTAAAATTAAATTATCATCATAGCTTAGTTTGAAAAATTGCGTAATAATTCTTTTTGTTGAAAAATTGTGTACAAAGTTGGTGGGCATAAAATAAAATATTACTAATGTTCATATGTTTACCCGTGCACAAGTAATATTTGATAAATGGTTTCAGAATTTGTTCTCGGTTATTATTATGATTTTTTCTTCACGAAGATCAATTTGCCATTTATTATTTATTTCTTCTTTTTCTGAACATACAAAAAAATTTTATACTGAACGAAGTCGAATAATCAATTTTTTGTTGTATTTAATGAGTGTCACGTATATAGAAACAATCGTGCAATTTTTAAATGAAAAATCAAGATCAATCTTTTCTTTTTTCCTTTCTTATAAAGTCTTTTCTCTAAATAACGTGTGTTATTTAAAATTGATAAAATATAAGATTTGCAATAAATATTGATGTTATCGCAGTGCCAGATATTTAACATGTTCCACGGAAATAAAATAAATGTTTACAGTTCAATAACTAAAATAATGTATTGTTCATTGAATCATATTAAAAATAAAAGATAGATTAATGACGTAAATGAACTTTTATATGACATTAAATCATCCTAATGATGCTCTTTCATTGCGAAATAATATTTGAAAGAAAAGAATGTTAAAAAGAATTAGCAATTATTCAACTACAAGATAACTAAAGATTTCATTGAAAAATTTTAATAAAAAAAAATAAATTTAATAAGATTTGAAAAGTCGTAGATATTGGAGATTTAATTGTGATTTGAAAAAAATTGAAAACATTTTTCTCTTAAGATTTCCAATTATAAACTTTATGCATTAATTATTGTTGTTAAAAACATGAAAAAGCGGTTCCTTCCTTTCAAGGTGTAAAATATTTTTCTTTGTATTTAATTATTTACCTTTTTCCATGCAAATCTTGGAGAACAAAGTTTAATTATTTATATAAATTTAAACACAACTATATTAAAGTGTTCTAAATTTACAGCTTGATAAAAAAATAAAATAATAAACAGCTGAATTTATTTATTTCAATGCACCAACATTGAAAAAGTGTAATTCAAATCGAATTACACAATAAACAAGAGAATATTCTTTAACGTCTTATTAAATCAGTCAAAAAGCAGCGTCTATCGAAGAGTTATTTTCATAGCCACAGACTATTGAAAAGCTTTACAATTATTCTTACAAAAGATATTGAGGTTCTCGGGAAGTTAAACTAAGTTATTCAAAAAGTTACTCCATTCAGGAATAAGTATTAAGAATCAGTTAATTATTCAATAAACCATCAGACAATAATTTTTACAAAATTACATATTTCTTGTACATCATTAAATTTTCTATAGTCTTTTAAGAAACAAAGAAAATGAAAAAAAAAGGAAAATATAAGAAATAATCAGACTATTAGTTTGAAAAAACCTAAATTCAATTACACATGGCAATTTGATTTTCATCAAATGCCATCTCGGAAAATATATTTTTAAAAAATATAATATACATTATATGAAATATATATCAGCAAACAATCATATATTTTCAATATATTTTCTATATATTTTTAAGATACATGTCATGAAATATATATTAAACATTTACAAAAATATATAAAATGTATGAAACATATATGTTTATACTTAATAATATATTTTTGATATATCCAAAAAATATTAAAAAAAAGATTTTATGTGATTGACATATAAATAAACATATTTTCAATTTTATATATTTGGAAGAATATAAAAATATATTGAAAATGTATAATTGAAAAATATATTTTTTTTGTACGGGCTATAAATAAGATTAGTATAAAAGTTGTTGACTCGGCACATTTGGGGGGGATTATTTTTTACAGTTAGACGTAGTCATTCGTAAGGGTGTAAGGGCGACTTTTCTGTGGACAAGGATAGTGACAATAAAGTCGCAAGACGAAGAACGAAGAGGGAAGAATCGTAACGAAAATGAGAATCGCGTTGATACTTCTGGGAGGCATTGTTGTATTGTCCGTCGCCGTAGCGAGGGCTTTGTCGTGCGTATGTTCGCCCCTCGATTGCGATCCTCTCACGAAAGAAGACTGCCCTGGAGGCCTTACTTGGGATCCTTGCAAGTACGTACTTTGATGAAATTCCAACAAGCTTTATATGAAATAACAATAACGTTTATTCTGCAATATTATCGTTTCTCTGTTCTCCGAGATCCGAAAATGTTGCATTTTATTGTCAATATTTTCATTTATTGCAACAATTTTTTTAACTACTTGGCTTCTTAGTAAGTAAGACAATACTTTTTAAATATTAATCATATATTCAGTTAAATAAATGATAATTTTTAAAGCAAATTAGCAAGTAAAATTGATAAAAATAATGAAATTAATATTAATAAATTACTACTTAATTTTATTAAACAATTTTATCTTAATTTCACTTGCTAATTTGTTATTAGATTAAAATTAAAACTTACTTTTATTAAAAGTAAAATTGTATTTAAATATAAAATTTAAATTAATTTAAATTAAAAATTTAACTTTAAAAATATTAGCAAAATAATCGAAACAATAATAGTAAATTAAATTTAGCATTTAATTTCAATTTATTCCTTTTTACTACATTTTATTTTTTTAATATAAGCAATATATTTTTTTAATATATGAAGTTTTACTTATATCTCTAAAAATGCATTTTTCTTTTGAATTGACAATTTTTATTATTCATTTTCCGACAGTTAAAAAAAATTTACGAATACGTAGGCAATATGTAATTTACGATGTTGACGTTATTGAATTCAAGTGCATTTTTTTTGCATGAAAAATAATAAAGACATTTTAATGACAGTTAGCATGCCAAAATTTACACTGACAGAATGATGAAGAGCAACTCATTTAACATTTGAACTGGACTTGAAATGATAAACGATAAGTATAGCAATACATTGTTTTCGAAAGACATGCGGTAATACGATTTGTTCCACTTCTCGTCAAATAATTATTTGATTTTTGATTGTTGAAATATTATGAGAAATAATATATGCGATTTTGACAAACAATATTTTCGCATAAATGTTTTCGAAAGGCTTTTTTAAAATGCACTTTGGCGATTTCGTTGGCGAACTTCTTGTTGGAAATATTGATGTAAAATTTTGGAAAGAAATTGTACCAATCGACCACACTAAAAGTTTCATGTAAATTTTATGCAACTTACAGATAAAACTGTGTAAACCGAATATCAGGTTATAAAGCATTTTTATGAGTGAAAGTTTTATTATATTCATATATTTATAAAAGATATCTTTTTTTTCAATAAGTAAAAGTCATTCAACTAAAAGTGCCATTTATAAAAGCAGTTACTTATTATTATATAGTTTTTTTTTATTTTATATCATCTATGATTGCAATTTTCATTAGTTTATGAATTAAATAATGTCAGTTGTTTGAACTTTTGAAACACTTTTTATTATTCATGGCAGTTCATTGACTATCAAAAATGCATAACAAATTATTAACTATATTTCATGTGTACATAAAACAAAGTATTATATTAATGTTTATTATTAATAATACTTGAAAAAATTATTATAAACATTATAATTATATTAAAAAAATTTAAATAATATTAATTATTAATTATTAATTACTGAAATATAATTAAAAATTATGTATTCAGAATAATTAAAATTAAAATGTAGTTTTGTTAAACCAAAAAAATGTAATTTTTTATTTATTACTTATTATTGGATTTTAAATGTATAATAATAATATATGTTAATGAGCCATGTTGAAAATATATTTAAATAAATGTATCAACTTTTTAATACATTTATATATAATGAAATGACAATCATTTTAATTTTGCATTAAAATACACACAAAATACACACGTTAATTATATTCTTTTTATTGAATAAATATTTATAAATTATGACATCGAATTATTCGTGTAAATATATATCTCTGATTAGATTTCGTTAATTTTTGTTTAATGAATCATAACAAGTTTATAAAAGAAATATTTCAATTTCATTATCCCAATATGAATTTTTCACAGTCAAATTTAATTGCGTTTTACGGACAAAAATGAAAATAATAATATGCTAATTAAAATATGATTATTTGTTTATTAACTTAACTGAATTAAATACGAAATTCATGACAATGAAAGAAGTTGAAGACATTTAATCAAAAAGTATAATTTTTATATTTTCAAATATATTAAAAAATTGATATCAAAAGGAAAGTAGAAAATGAAATAATATTTTAATGAATAAAAGAGAATAAAGTCCTGTTCGTGCATTTACCTAAATATATATATAATATATGTATAGTTATATGTATATATAAAACGATCTCTTGGCTCGCGATAGAAACGCTTATGTTTATATAATATATTTTCATTGTAACAAAACATTGATTTGGCTCTTTTTGATACATTACTTCTACTGCGGTATCAGCTATTGCATTTGACCCAACATGACATTTCTCTCCGTGCATAGAATATATTTTCATTCAACTTTTCTTCTGTAGTCAGTTTGTGAAAAACTTGAAAGAAAATTTATTGTTTCCTTTCTGCTTATTTCCGACTGTGATAATTTGAAGTTGACTGAATCAGAAATACCTTGTGACGCTGCATAAGAATAATAATAACATTTATGAAAATAATACAAAGATTTTTTTTCCATTTTTTCCCTATCTTTTTTGTTATTTGTTTTCAAAATTGGAATTTTACATTTTTTCTTTCAATAAATATGCATTTTTTCACAACATAGTTTTTTTTGCATATTGTTTTGCATATTTTTTAAAATTATATTTGTTCAAATTTTGCATTTGGCATTATTTCTTTTCCTATTTTTACCGGGCTGAAAATGAGCATTTTTCTCCCTACAACACATAATCAAATTTCTTTTTTTAATTTTGCATTTCAGAAAAAAAACACAAAATAACCTTTGTTGCCCATTTTTTCATTTTTTTAACATATATTTAATCAAATTTTGCATTTTTCTAATAAATATGTACTTCTTTTACCGGAACAAAAATGATCATTTTTCTCCTTACAAAAAATATTCAATTATATTCTTTCTTTAATTTTCCATTTGAGAGACAAAAATAGTTTCTATACTTCGGGCAAAGGAAAGAAAAGTCAACGAGATACAATAATGATAATATTAATAACGCAAACAACTTTTTAATGAAAAAAAGGAGTAACTTATTAAGAAGCTATCTTAAAAAGACTGATGTATTATCTGGAAAAACTATTTGGATCACTTAAGATAAAAATTGTAAAGGAAAGGCTTTTTATTTCAAAGTGAGCTACAAGATGGTGTTATTGATTTTGTCGTAAATGGTGTAATTATCGGCGAAACTGATACCTGCGATATTTCTTCAAACGATAACCCTTATTCTATTTTATTTTGTAATAAATAACATACTATATGTATCACAGTATATATTTACATTTGGACGTTGATAAATAAATATATATATATAGATAATCTTCAGATAAAATATTGTTTTTGTACCGACATTATATAAAAATAATTAAATTAAATAAAATAAAGTAAAAATAATAAATAAATGATGTATTTCAATGTTGAATAAATAAAATTATAAAAATAATAAAAAATAATGGTCAATAATGTTTAATATAATTATCTTTAATTTATTTTATTTATAAAAAATTGCTAATTTAATTTTTATGATTCAAAATTTTACAATTAATACATAATTCAGAATTGAATCAAATGTTTTATTTATTTTTTATTTATTATTTCAAAACTGTTATTATGATATTTATTAATGCTTATTTAGTTATAAACATAATAAAAAAAATAGTTCAAAACACTGTATAATGTAAAAATTACCCAATAAATTAAGTTTTTTTAAAATACAGTTTTAACAACGTTCTTTGATTGGCATTGTAAATTTCTTTGCCTATAAATTTAATCTTATCCATACAGTTGAGTTTCAATCGTTTAAAATATCACGATTGATAATCAGCACAATCAAGTAATGCTTTGCTTATCGCACTTCAACATCCCCTCGGTTATATTGCATTTTCATCGTAATTTAACAAATGACGCAGTATGACTTGGTTAAATTCCATTTTGATGTATCATCAGTTGTTCGGATTTATATCAATTTTTTGTATTATAGTCTGGTCATAATTTCGTTTGGTAAAAGTTGCCATGCATATATATGAAATGGCTTGAATTGTAACAATATAAACTGTTTCTCTTGTCGAATCACATTTCGACAAATTACAATAAATGTATTGTACAATTATATTTATCTTCAATGTTTCATTGAAAACTTTATGTAACAATAATTCAAGCAAAATGTGATTAACCATTTTTGTGTTTATTTTTGAAAAATACAAAATTGAATTCACAAGTTAAATAAGAATAGATCAAATTTTGTATTTTTCTATAGTTATTATTGTAATATTGAATAATTTAAATTTCATTTTTATTTCACATTCAAATTAATAATACATTCAGTAAAAGCGATCGATAAGTATGTGTAATGTATATGCGAAATATTAATGTTTAATAGTTAATATGTATTTCAATATTAGTCTTATTTAGACATCTACATGGGAGAAATATATTTGAAACATACAATTTAAATAATTAAGTAATGTATTTTCTGGGACTACGATTCTTCTCTGCATATAGCGTTGGTTATAATTTTAGCTTCTGCAATTTTGCATACATTTTTGATTATTAAAATTTTGTTCATTTATGCATTACTGTTTCGACTATTTATATTTCACAATCAAACGATTGTAAAATTGCAAAATAATTATAAATGTAGATTTTGGAATATTCGTTTCTTCTGAAATTACCTAATTATACACGTGAAATAACTAAAATAGATTAAAATCAGCTTTATTTGATATTTAATGAGAAGATTTTCTTTTATTAAATATTATAATTCTGCGTTTAATTGCATTTCTTTGATTCTGGCATTTTGGAGCGTATAAAAGAAGGCAGAAAAAATGGGCAAAAATGGGTAAAAGAAAAGAAAAAAAAATCATCGTACATGAAGTCACATAAAATAAAAGTGTATTTTGCGCAGAAAAATTAACGGTAATTTTGAAAAAACGTGGACAAAGAATTTACAATGAAACTGTAATTGGAAAATGTTAAGATAAATAATTTATTTGATCTAATATTTGAAATATACTCGTATGTGCATTTTGATAGACTTTATCGATGCATCAGAACAAAGTTTCAAATTAGTATTAGAATGAAACCTAGAAATTTAGGTTGATCGTAACTTTACTCCAATAATCAGTTTGCAAATTACTTACGTTTAGTATGCTTCTCTTTAAAAATTATATCAAAGTTATGTTACATGTTTAATTATAATCATATTGTCAGCATAATTTACTCATTTTTATAATTAAACCAAGTTTATGTGGGATTTAAAATGAAAAAATCCTAATTAAATCTAGTTTTTAAATTTAGTATTATAATTAAGAAACATTGATTTAATCATTTTCATCCTTTTATAAATTTGATGTTAAATCAAAAACAAAAAATCCCGGATTACCGACAATAGTGTATTTTTTATATTTCTTTTATTTTTGAAATAAACAATAGTGTGATTAAAAACTGAAATAATAGGCTAATTATTTATGAAATGTTCCTTCACAATACATCACAATATGTTATTTTCCATACAATAAAAAACTGGTATTCCTTTTTTATATACTCAAGCTAGCTTGAAAAATATTAGTAAAAGAAAAAATATAAAAGGTTTTGTTTGATTTTACATATTTTTTAATGACTTATATATAATTTATTGGCAACGCATTTTTCACAGTCGAATATTTCTATGAAGAAGCAGTAATATTAATAATTAATACTTTAAATGCTTGATAAATTTTATTTAATTCATGATTTTTAATGGTTGTAATTATTTTTATTAAAAATAAATTATTTCATGTTTATTTAACCGTACATTATTGTATTCAACTCAAAATTGAGTCGCGTATTGTCGATTAAGATTTTTGCGCGAATTCCACATTTATCGACCTGGTTAACAGCGAATATTAAATTCCTCGTATGCCGTCGCGTTTCTGGTGTAATTGTTATATCTAATACTAATACGGCAGACGGATTTACTTGTCAATCACATGTAATTTGACAATTAAACAAGTATCACATCGGGTATTGCAAGATAATATTTTTTAAATTAATTCATAAAAGATAATAATTCTAAATTGCAAATGCTGGAAAACTAATACAATAATATACCTATTTTAACATTATGTATACCTGTCACAGGTATACTGCTTTAAGTTTGACATAATTATATCCACTACTTTGATGAGAAGTTTATTACCTATTAGTTTTAGAAATAAAATAACAGTTAAATTAATATATTTTACTGTTATATTATGAATATTTTGTATTTTTTTGTAATTTTTTTTTATTTTTTACAAGTATATTAAAATAGAATTAATCGTTCTGCTGGTAAACTTATATATATTTTTGAGTGAATATAGTAAGGTAAAGTAAAGGCCACTTGACGAGGGTCTGATGAGACCACCTATGCTTTAACATAATATGTCATAACATGGCAACGTAATGGCATAATGTAACGGAAAATGGTTCTGCTTTTTAATTTCGTTACGTCACGTAACGTAACGAAATTTCATGTAACTTTTCGTATGATACGAAACTTAACGAAAATCAATTTTGTATTTTTATTTCAGTATGTATCGTAACTAAATTGTAACTTTTGTTTAGTTGCGTTACGTTACAATTTGCATCTCTGACTATACCAATTTGAAAATCCGGATGCCCTATCTAGGCCATTTTTAGCCCTAATAAAGACGCAAATGTATCAAAACAAGTTTGAGCAATCCTAATGTGGCTCAGTTTACACTCACAAAAAGGATTATTTAAAACAAATAAAATTAAGGGTTAAAACAATTAAACATTATTTATTTTCAATAAATATTTTGTTAAAAGAAAAACATTTTTAGTTGATTCAACTAAACCTTTTTCTGTATGTAGGCGTTAATTAGGTAGCCAGTAATTGGGTTACGATGGGGTAAGATTTGGAAATTAGGATGCCTTATCGAGGCTATTTTTGGCCCAAATAAGGACGCTTATGTTGATGAGCGTACGAAGTTGCAAAATGCGAACTTCATGCGAAGTTCTGGCATTGATTACACTGACAATCATACACGGAGTTCAAAAAAAAGCAGGCGTTAGCCTTTGCAGCACGAACGTCTAGGTTTGTAATAAAAATTTAGGAAACAAAACTATAGTCTAGGTTATACGCCAAAACGATTATTTTTCAAAGCACTAGACATTACTTTTTAAAAAGTAATTTGAAACAGACTACCGACTAGCGCGTATAAGCTAATGCGTATTCTTGACAACACTAGACTCTAGTGTGCTTACGCTAACTTCCATAATTTGTCGTTTCACGTAGTTAATTTGATTTTTATTTTGATAAATTTATATCGACATTATCATAATTATTATTGCGATCGACATACTTAATACACAACACTTACAACTAAAAACCGATTATCAAAAATCCCATTTAATGTTTATGTAAAACTTAATGTTCATCTAAACTCTGTCAAACTTGCCTGTCGAGAGAGTAGTATAAAACAACAACACGCACAAACCTGTAAACATCAAATCACTTGCAACACTAGAGTCTAGTGTTGTCAAGAATACGCATTAGCTTATACGCGCTAGTCGGTAGTCTGTTTCAAATTACTTTTTAAAAAGTAATGTCTAGTGCTTTAAAAAATAATCGTTTTTGCGTATAACCTAGACTGTAGTTTTGTTTCCTAAATTTTTATTACAAAACTAGACGTTCGTGCTGCAAAGGCTAACGCCTGCTTTTTTTTGAACTCCGTGTA
>JABFPJ010005011.1:0-12778 GCA_022817425.1 Gryon sp. ZL-2020 | reverse complement strand
TCCCTGTACTACTGAACTTTCAGTAAAATTTCAATTTCAAACATAAATTTTTATATCAATTCTGCTCTGCGCGTATAAGCTTTTTACAAAGAACAAATATATTCAACATTTAGGTAATACAAAATGCAATCAAAGTACCGACTTTTTGCAATCAATCATACACCTACCACTAATGCATACTAATTTATTGTATATAATTTACGACAAAAAAGTCTTATTTGCTCGTGCGAGAAACACGCATAAGTCTTAAACACAAAAAGCGATTAGTTTATATAATGCATCAATCATTCTAAATAAAATTATCGATATCTAAGCAGAAGCATACAAAAAAGCTAACAAAATCGGTAGTTTTATGATGACAACATTCGATGACGATTTTTTTTTCTTTTAATACTTTTTTGTCTGTCTTAATTAAAGCAACGCGTATTCGGTTGTCGCGAAACATAACAATTGCACACACGCAAAAGTCCAGAAAGCACTCTACCTACACGTGCATAACCGACATTGTGGTTTCATGATAGAATATCTGTCAATGGAAAAAAAGAAAACATTAATAGGCACGTGCGACGTTCGTATTGATATCTGCGCACGTGTTTATTTGCGACACGTGAATGGTATATTGCTTTATAAGAGCCGATCTATATATGCTGTTCATTTCTAACATTATTACTGCTTTCGACAAATTCTTATTCATTTCCACTAAATTAATCAAAATTGACAAAATCAATATCAACGTAACTCAAATTTAAGAAAAAATTCTTCGAATATATCTCAAAATTCATCAAGTCATATTTTTCATTCTTGTCGATCTTCACGAGCCTAACATATATATTAAAAGATATCTCGCGCATTTAATTAATTAAGATGGCATGCATTTGCAACGTTGCAAATGCAACGAAATTGTAGTGGGGGTTGCACCCGTTAATTGGCACGGATACGAGTTATCAATAGCCGCGCATTTGGCGCGATCAACGATACCGAGTCACCCATATTTCGCGTGCCGATGGACGAAAAAGCCCCCGGAGGATTATATACACGTTAATTAGAAAGTCCTCGCGATCCTCGTTTTATCCTCGTTGCCTTTTTGTCGCGCCGTTAGCGAGCACATAAATTAAGTGGTCCTCTTACGTTACGATAAAGTTGCCTTCACAGAGATTGCGAGTAATTATTAGGATTATCCTCGCTTTCGTGCAAGTGTTTTAATAAATTTGTTTTTGATAGACCCGACGCTTAACATTGTGAAGAGACTATATAAATAAAGATATAAGATTAAGATTTGAGATTTTTATTTTATATAATTTAGAAATAATACTTAATTATGGTTATTTATGTGATCATTTTTAACGATATACATTTTGTATTTATTTATAACCGATATTATACATTAAAATATTTTGAAAAATTATATGATAATTTTAATACGAAGTTTGCAAGTATATTTGCTTTAATAAACTTAATTCATCGATAACAAAAATTACATATAAGGTGACTTATATGGTGTTTGAGGGAGCGGTAGCTCGAACATAATTATTCGGTGAGAAAGATGTTTAAGTGGCGATGTGGAAAAAAATCGACGCGAGATAAAATGTAGAGAGACTGATAAAACGCACACGAATGAGAAAAAACAACTGGAAGCTATTGAGAGAGAATCGCGAAAAAGGCAAGGAGAAAAAAGAGAGGGGGGACAATTTTGCGTTGAGTTCGCCGAAATTAGTAAGACGAAGGCAGGTCGATCGAGCGGCATCGAAGATGAAGAAGAAGACGAAGAGGAAGATCGAGAAGACGCGGAGGAACGCGAGAGCCGAGCTCTTTGAAAACTCGTTTTCTTCGTGTGATCGGTATCGCGAAAAGATGAAGACGATTTTTACGAGCTCGTCGATTAACTCTCATCTTTGTCTATTTTTTCTTTGTCTTTCTTGGTCGCGCAAATTTCTTGGTCGATTGACTATACACACACAGCCAGCGAAAATATCGACAATGAATGCTGAATTGGCGCGCTTTTGGATCGCGGCCACGCGCGACTCACCGGCCGGACGCTATTAACATACTCGCCCAATTACGCGGCCACGTCCGGTCGATCGACCGCTCGTTAAATAGCCTCCAGTTGAGACGACTAATTTATACATTTATTTGTACTCTCGTTTATACGCTCGAGTTTGTGTACCCTCGATTTCACACTCGGACGACATGTAAAAGGCGATCAAGTTCATTGCATTAAAGCTTCATTTTTTCTTTTTATATTACTTTGTTTATTCATTGATTCTCGATTAAACTAATTAAACTTTAATTTTAAAAAATGCAAATAATTTTCAAAATGAAAAAAAAAACAAATAGTGACTTAGATAATGATGTAATAAAAATAACAACATTATCGAATTTGAATAACTTTAAATAATAACTGATAAAATGCAGATACTGCATAGATACCAAAATTATTTTTAAAAAGAGATGATCCAATTTATCGCCTGTTTAAAAGGCAATTATGAATAAAAAATAAAAATAACAAACAATCAAATGACTAGTTAATATCAATATTCATTTTTTTTTTGTCAATCTAAAATTTAAACGAAAATATCAGCAAATCCCTTCGTTTCATGTCCACCGTCCTTCCATCTCATTATACCTAATAACCACTCGTGTTTGAAAAAAAGAGTCTAAGCTATTAATCATTTGCTCTGTCTTTCCTCTCGATTAGCCGAGTCTAAACATCGCCAACAAAGTATACTCGAAACCTTAGATACCCCTGTTAACTTCTTAAAACAATTGTCTGAAAAGCCTACAGCGACACTTACTAATGTTCAAACAATGTACCCACACGACTACGTTAATTCCCATTATTCACAAACTTTGTTCCAACAAACTACATAAAAGTTGTGTTATCCCTACGTTGAAAAACAATTGTGTCTAAAAGCCGACCAAACAAATCAGGGGAGACAATTGTGGAAGGAAGCAAAAACGTCGGTTGACCTCAACTTGGGTTCTTTCGAGTGGTCAAGCCGTGCATCTGTGTCAGAAAGCGAGGCTTCTGAGGGACATGCGGCTAACGCAAAACCCCGGGGGGTTATCACAGGACGCGGGTATTAATGACAGCGGTAGCGGCGAGACGAGTGTGCCGAGGTGGTCTTGTGCCTAGCACGTTCCACGAGTCACGTAGAATGAAAGGCCATGGCACGAACTCCAACTCCAATGAAACGTCGATAAAGATCATCGTGTCTCTCTCTTTCTTTACGTCTGTCTCTGACATCTAAATCCATCTCTGTCTTATTCGCAAGATAATGCACTTCTTGCAAGTGAGAAAGAGACGTCTCTGTTGTGCAAAAAGACGGCGAAATCTAGGTAGGCAAGATCGTCTTCAGCCTCTCTCGGCTTTGAAATAGAAAAACGTGCACGAGTCGGACGAGTGCAGGTATAAGTGAGCTGAAAGGAGGATAGCAAAGGAGAGACTCAAGTGAGAAAGCGAGATGGCTGTTGCGAGTGAGTGAGAGAGTGAGAAGAGGGGAGAAGAGGCGCACACGATGGTCAACTAGGCAAGTGCGATGGGGCAAGACAAGGACGGACGATCGGTGACGATGGCTTGGTGTGGGCGCGTGTCTGGCAGCTGCCGCTTACAGGTGGTGCGCTTGCTTGGGAACCAAGCTCTACACCGCGTTCCCACGGAAGGCCCGTCCCCCACTACCGGGCCCGTCACCCTCCACGCGCGCCTGCCCGGCCCCTATATAGACCACCACGCCACACTCCAGCGCCACAATCACGTTGAAGGTCGCAAACAGCGCAGACACACAGCGCCGTACGCAACCCATATATAAAACGTACACCAAACACACGAGAGAACATAACAACTCAGAGCAGAGACATTGAGCCTGGTTGAAACTTCTCCTCAAGCATCTACGGATAAACAAAAGTGATAACGATCGCGGTCAGTGGATTGTTTCACAACTCATCGCAAAGTGACGTCAGTGTTTTTTTTTGTGTATTCACTCAGTGAACCAAGTATCCCTGTGGATTAAGCATGCAGATGCACGAGCAAATCATGATGGTCGATGGCCAAGAACAACCCATCTCGAGAACTTATCAGTACAGAAAGGTAATTTCATTTAATCCAATCCACTCAATTGCAAATATCAAATCAAATCAAATTCACATTCATCAGATTATCTTCAAAAGGAACTTGAGAACTAACTCTTTGATCATTTGTTTTGTTATAGGTGAT
Organism: Gryon sp. ZL-2020; assembly: GCA_022817425.1. Lineage (NCBI taxonomy): Eukaryota > Metazoa > Arthropoda > Insecta > Hymenoptera > Scelionidae > Gryon > Gryon sp. ZL-2020. The sequence continues at coordinate 8,568 of JABFPJ010005011.1, read as the reverse complement.
GAAACCAATGCTCGAACGCAAACGACGTGCCAGAATCAATCGTTGTCTGGACGAGCTGAAGGACTTGATGGTGACAGCTTTGGCCGGCGATGGTGAGAATGTCGCGAAACTCGAGAAGGCCGACATTCTGGAGCTGACAGTTCGTCATTTGCACAAGTTGCAACGTCAACAGCGGTTGTCCGCAAATCCAGTGATCGATGCCGATCGATTTCGCGCTGGTTACACCCACTGTGCCAACGAAGTGAGCCGCTGTTTGGCCGCAACCCCGGGCGTGGATGTTGCACTTGGAACCAAATTGATGACTCATCTTGGACACAAACTCAACTCCATGGACAAAACCGCGCCACTCACCATTCACGTGTCCGCGCCGCAAACATCCCCGGTGCCGAGTGACTGCAGTTCCGACGAATACTCGATGCCGCTGACACCAGCTTCCAGCCAACCATCCCCAGTCAGAATAGAACTCGACCGAACTCAAACTCATCAAGGTCTTCTTCAAGTTGCGAAACCCTGTGATCAAGTCTGGAGGCCTTGGTAAACAATTCGCCAACCAAGACCAAGTTCAATGTTCAAGAAAAAAGAAGAAGAAGTCAAAAGGTGTGAACTTTCGACTGAACTGCAATTGTAAAAACCAGTGGTGCAAAACATTCGCTTCAATTGTTAATGCGAAATCAAACTCCCAACAAACCTGCGCCACTGTTCCGAACTGTGATCTAAGGGCAAGAAGATGATCTACCGAATGTTTTTTTGTTATTGTCAATTTTATTTGATTACGCCGTACCAGCTTTTGTAATGTGTCGAGAAAGAGATATTGAGTAGACGTTTAAAGTCAAAGTTGCTCAAGAAAAATATGAAACGTGGACTGAATGTTGCAATAACAGATTGTTAGTTAAATTAGATAAATGCGAATGAATCGCGCACAGTAAATTTGTTTTTTTGTACTCGCAAAGATCTCTTAGAATTGTCAAACAACGAATAAGCGAGAAAGCGCGGTTAGCTTTAATTCAATATACGACAGTTAGGATTTGCTATTTTGTTTATTATACATATTACGTTTGTCGTTTATTTATGATTACGATATAATTCGTCTCGAGTGCCGAGAAAACATAACACGTGATCTCGGCACTCGAACGTTGTTAAGCTCCGTTCCAGAGTTCGATGCAGAGAAATATAATTGTTTGTCGGGATTATCGCCTCCCTTTTGTATTGAATTGTTACACATTGTCACACGAGCGGAGCAACAACATGTGATAGCGAAACGTGTACCTGTGATATTTACTTTAGTAGATATAATTATGGATACAAGATTTTTTTAATGAATAACAATCTTTAAATATAATATTATATAAAAGAAAAAACAACAGTTTCATTATTGCATTATTCCCTTTATACCTTACTTCTAATTTATCTTGATTATTTATATTTATATTTATAATAAATTGATTGAATCTTCTTTAAAGAAGCTCATATTTCAACAGAGACATTTCTAACTGAACACAACTGTTTGATAAAGACTTACACAATTCCAACTTATGTTGACATTTATTCCGGATATTACGAGTCTTCACACTTGTTCAAACATACACCTGTTAAAGAAATGCTGACAAATCATAGAATTGACGAAAAATGTGCAGTATTCAACTTGTTCATCCAACACTTAACTGAGTTTTAATTTATCTTAATTTAATCATTGCAGTTTTTCAAATTACGTCTTTTTTTATTTTTTTTTATTTTATCGTCCTTTTTTCAGTGTTTTTGTCTTTTGGATAATGTACTGAATGAATGATTTTGCACTTGATTAATTGAAATGTCTTTTTGTTTTCATTCAAACTGACACTAATGACACGACTAACTGAACGAACTGACACGTGACCGTCGCTGAATCAACGAATTAATCTCAACTACCTTAGCTAATCAGAAACGATGTAGGCAAAACTAGATCGTTAGTCTGACTTACTGACACTGTTTCATTGTTTTAGGCTGATGTGTCACGTCGAAGCATCAACCCCAACTAAAACTAATTTTGCTGGCACGGATTCACTTGATCGCCAAAGTAACTTATTAATAGACTCACGTATCACGTATTTTCCAGATTGATTTATAAGAACTTCAATTAAACGAATTGTTTCCTCTTTAAAGATCCTGCTTTATCGTTGATATTTAATCGTTATTTCTCATATACAAAGTCACATAAAAGTTTGTTGAGATTTATTTCAATATTTTAATCAACATTTTATTAGAACATCAGATAAATATTAATAGATGATATTTATTCGAATTAAAATTAAACATTAATTAATTAATAAATAATAAGAATCATTTAAATTAATAAAAAATATTATTTATAAATTTGTTTCTTTTGTTAAATAATATTTATTTTTTAAATAATAAATACTTTTTAGTTATTATTTTCGAGAAAAATAATTGTAACATGCAATTGATATAAGGTAGAAGGGTGGTACTTTATATGAAAGAGTAAAGACTAGAAAGTCGTTAGATGGCAGCATCAGTTTGAATACATCTCTTTCATGAAATGTAATCTTTATTAATTTTATTTATTTTTTGTACATACATAGAAATGATTATGTGAACATTTTTAATGCATAATTAAATGTAAAAGACATTAATATTACATATATCTATTATTAATTATCTTTATTCTTAAATCAAATAAATACGCTATGTAAATATATTTTATAAAGTTATTAGTAAAAATTTGTCGGGCAACAGATATTCGTTCACATACATTCACGTTGCAACAAAGCTAGTATCTAATCTATAACAAATTAGAGCGCTCCTATAACAACTACCCGTGTTTGATCGAAATGCATCAAATTTGGACACAAACTATCACCTTATCTGATATGTTTGCAAGTTTTTTCAAACTTTGAAAAAACATCAATCAATTTCAACCATTTTTATACGTCAAATTTTTTCTATTCTAAAAAAGCATATAAATGTATCAGCATATATGCATTCATAATATGTAATAATGCACGTAAATTTATGTTCTTACATATACAAAGCGCCTGTACGCTGAAACCATTAATGCAGCCATGTATTACACTTACCTTATATGTGATTACGTTCTACATATAAAGAATTTTATAACACATTTTTACATACAAAATACTGATGTTATTTACTTAAAACTTTATCTTATATTATATTTGTATTATTTTTATATATTATTATATTATATTAATATTGAAAGCTAAATAAACATAAGAAAATGTTGTTTCAATCTTTAACTTATTAATAGCAATACAGTTTACAGAAAAATAATTACAAATAATGATAATAATAATAATAATACTCATTTAAAACATATTTTATACTAATATATCATTCTACGAAATATTTACTTTCAATTAATCTTTATGATTTCTAAACAATAGTTATAAAGTGAGAATATAATTTGCTTTAGCACGAAGTAATTTATCTAATTGAAAATAAAAGTAATTTCAATAAAACTTTCACATTGCGTGCAAACACGAATTAAACTAAAAGCAGCAGAAAAATTATTTGTTTCCCTTTTGAGATCAATGAAAAGTGTCGGAATGTTTTTATATTCCAACGATGTTTAACTCGTTTTAAGATTTGAGACACTTACGAGTGAAATAATTGAAAAATCAATGAAAATAAGTAAAAAGCAGTACAACATGTATAAGAAATGTACAAGAATTTGATAGTCTCATTTAAGTTTGAAGTACTCCTTTCGTGTTTGCTAGCTATATTATTTTAATGTACAAATAAACTGTCACGCGACTTTTGTTTCAATCAACTTTTTACGTACTTGTATAATGATGATATACAACGTTATTAAAAAATTCTGGGATGGCTAAATATCTCCAGAAATAAACTACTTGAAAAAAAAAACAAACAATAATTACGCGTTTAATATTTTCAAAAATCTATCCAATGACATTAAACACGACCTTTCACCCCTTGGGGTGAGGGGTGAAATGATAATAAACTGCCTTCTTCCGAAAATCATAAAAAAGTTTTAAATTAAATTTATTTACCTTTTCACGCAAAATTAAAATTCGGGGTTCTCATTTTAGATTTTAAAATTGGTCGCTGCCATAGCGACAAAATTGCCCCCCTCCCCACTCCTGCACCCAAGGAGTTGGAGCACGTTTAAAGTCATTGGCTAGATTTTTGAGAAAAATTAAACACGTTTTTTTTAGATTTTTATTTGTAATAGTATTTATCAAGATATTTAGCCTTGCCAAGAGTTTTATATTCATTACGTGTATTTTTGATATATATCTTTCAAAATCAATCTTTAAAAATGTGTCCATACTTGCTTAAAAAAATGTTAGTAAATATAATAATTAAGTGTTATTAAAATATATTTATTTTGTGAAAGTCTTATTTAAAGATTAAGAATTAAATAAAATACGTAAATAAAGACGACCACTTTAAGTTTAAGATGAAAAATTCGTAACCTCCATAATCAAAGATTCGCTTTGGCGAATCATTCAAATTTGGCGAAAACATTTCAATAGGTTAAGGTGATTCTTTAACTATATAAGAGTAACAAGGATAGAGCTAATGGTATCGCCATTAGTGCAAGAAAGAATCAGCGAATTCGGCTGAAGAATCACCTTAAATAAGTATACATGACTTTTTTAGCATTTGTTACCCGTTTACTTTTCGAGCTAATTAATTTTTATGACGAAGCGTTTTATCAAATTTATTTATTGTTTACAAAGTTATTAGCAAATTTCAGCGAAAAGAAGGGTCGAAAATAGCTATTTTCGTTTTTTTATCGAAAATTTTGAAAATTCTCGAATTTCGACTACGTCATGTTCCCCGCATAAGTCTAAAGATAATATTTGCAAATGTTCATAACATTTTGGTCAATACAGCAGTCAGGGCATTTCCCGTACTGGGGCAACATCACTTTTGTAAATCCACTCTTGCAGTATTTGCGATATTCATATATACGAAAATTTACGAAAATCGCATTGCAGCGCCACCGTTAAGGCGGATTTATTGATTTTGTATTTTAGCGAATTTCGCATAAAAGAATGCGATTTCGCTTTAAAAAACGCGAAATTCGCATTATTTCAGCGAAAAATCGCTGAAAAAATTCGAAATTCGCTAAAACGAAAAAGCAATCCCTAACGGAAGAAAATATATTTCGAAATATATGCAAAAATATATGTGAATATGTGCGCATATATTTTCGGCAAAAAGTTATATATTTACTATATATTTCAAATATATTTCTGAAATATATTTGTAAAAATATAAGTAAAAATATATTTGTAAAATATATTTGCTTATAAAAAAATATATTTGAAATATATTTGAAATATATTTTCAAATATATTTTAGCGGCAAAAAGTTATATATTTTAACATATATTTTGACTTATATTTTTTTCCGTACGGGTATGAATCCGCCTTTAGGCCACATAGGACAAATGAAGTTTTTTGGTACAAGTGCTAAGTTCATAGAGTACGAAAAGGTTTTTTCTATACGATATGAAGTTAGCACGAGTGCTAAATATAGTAATGTGTACTACTAGGCGTTAAAGTAGCACTTTTGGCTTCTCAGCAATGACTGAAAATAGTAGCAAAAGTGAAACATTCACAAATGATTTTAGTCATGATAAGTAACTTCTGTTGTAGGGAGCAGGAAAACTTGTTAAACTGTTAGACTGTTGCCAATTTCGTTAATAAATGATGAAATAATAGTAAACTTACTCAATTCTGATTGTGTTGGCAGGAACTGGCAGGTATATTACGCTTTTTGCTCCGATTTTTTCAACTCGGACTTAAATGTTCCCAATCACACCTATATCAAATTAAAAATAAATTAATGTTTAAGTATGCTTCATTTGAACATTATTATATAGAATTGGATTCTTTTATAAAAAATGTCAAAGTAATTAAAAAATGAAAGGCGTTTTATTATTGCGCTGGTGTTTCTTTATTCGTGTATATCTGTAAGGTCAGGGAGCGAATATCACAATAACCGTTAAATAGTTAAACAATACTATATCACAAACATACTCATTAATAGATTCGGATTAACTTTGGTTGTTTTCGCTTCTAACACTGTGCTACAAAAAAGATCTTTCAACTTTTTCCAGCGGTAAAATTTTAAATTCAGATTTGGATTGATACAAATCGTATTCTACTAAAATTTAGAGGTATTGTCAAAATAAATGTTAACAAAAATATTAACATTTAAAGTTAAAATTAAAAATAATCATTCAAAAAATATATTTTTAGTATCTAATTACTCACAATTTAATGCTCAACTTAAATATAAAATTTTTATGAACCTTTAATCAATTCAAGGTTATGAAAAAGTTAATCAATTCAATAAATAATAGTAGATTACTTGACTAGTCCCTTCTAACGACTGAGAAAGGTATATACTGAAGTCATAAGTTGAGTACAATACTTTTCTTTACGAGAAGGGGAAAACTAACTAGTTTTTCCATCAAGTAAGAATGGAAAAACTTTTCCATCCGCAAAGAAAAAAATTTCTTAAAATTTGATATACATATTCTGAAAGATTATTCTGAATTTTATATCTGAAAAAAAATATTTGAAATATTATTCTGAAAGATATTTCTCACCCGTTTTGTACATTTAAAGTAAATCTAAAAATCACTAGTTAGTCGAGAAAACCGTTTTTTACGTGCGTCACAACTTAGATCGAAGGTTCTTTTATAGGTATTTTTATAGATATAACACTAGTTTTACATGCCTCTTTCAAATTTTATGCTTTGTTTTTTTTTCAGATTTATTCGTATAAAATATCACAAGTTAAATTCAAATTTAATGCATAAATAATTCTTAAAATTATGTTTATTAATATCATATTTTATCACTAAATATTTTTATATTAATAATAAGAGAATTTACTAAATGATATTGTTGGCGGAAATTATTACTGATAATATCACTTGATTTATTAAAAAATGTTTCTAAATTTGTTAACAAAATAATTATAATGTATTTATGCTTACAGATATATCTAAACAAGAGATTAGTACAGTTGACTCAAAAATGAAAAGTGCAAATGGAACAGTTATGGTTGACCAGGATAAACGAGGAAAAATGTACTTAGAAGAATGATTGACTCAAAAAAATGTATACACGGATAGAAATAGGTAGGTAAATATTACTGAGAATACGAGTAATTGTGTGACAGTATCTGTTTTTGAGTAAAATTTAAGAATTTTTTGTAAAATTTGCACAAATTTGATGAATTTTTACGAAATATTGATGAATGTTTACTAAGCTGCTTATTAAATTTTAACCTAACCTATATTTCACACTGTCATACTTTAACTAACAAAAAAACAACGTTACCGACAGTCAGTCGAGTTAGCTGCGACCGTAAAGTATCTCGATATCTCATTAGGAAACAGCAGATACCGAGTTCGAAACTCAGAGAGGGAGTTTTTTTAAATGTTGAATTCTATTTTACGAAATGAAAATAGTAAAATTTACTTAAAATTCCACTGTCACACAATTACTCGTATTCTCAGTAATATTTACCTACCTATTTCTATCCGTGTAGGTTGTATAAACAATCTATGGAAGAAAAGAATATAGAGCTCGTAGTAGCTGAACAAATGTACATAAAAATTTTCAATTCAGAATTTAATTATGGATTTTATGTACCAAAAACAGATAGGTAATTTTAAATATATTAATTTTAATTTTAAAATAATTTTGCGTATTCGCAAACTTGTTTTATATTACGTGTGAAATTTATAGAATTTGGGATTAATTTTTGTTTGTATTCTTTTTTTCCGTGTAACTTTATTAAATAAAATTATGAAATTATAATACTCTTATGAAATTATAATATAATTCAGTTAATTTTTCAAATCTTTTGTAAAAAATATTGCAATTTACATAGTTGCGAATATTAATGTTCATAAATAAACTGTTATAAAACTAATTAAAATTTAGTTGTTATTAGTATATTATAATAATTATAACGGTTGATTTATTTTACAATGCATGATTTTACAAGATAACAATGTTATCTTATTATCTATCAATTGTCATAATTTTCGATAATTTTTCAGTTAGAATAGTTTTCCCAAAAGTCTGAGATATCATAGTCTTCATCAATTTTTTGAATTATCTTAGTTTTCAGCAATGTTTTGAGATATCCCAGTTTTCACCGAAACTTTGAAATGTCGTCATTTTCACGGATATTTTGAGATATCTTAGTATTCGTAAGGTGTGTCGAATATGGTCGCACTTATTTATTTACAACAACGCCGCACAGTGTAATAGGGTTTATTGTAGAAGTGATTGGGTGTCTCTGGATATGTTCACAAGTGATCATAAAAGTTCATATTTAGTTCGGATGTAATCGCCCTAAGAGAACATGTGAGTTAAAATTATATTGAGTCAACGTTGACTGAATTGAATCAATGTTGTTTCAATGTTGAATTAAGGATGTTATTACAAAATATTGGTTGTTACAGAAATTAATAATCAATTGTTTTTAATATTCTTCGAATCATAAGCTATTCATTTTTGCAAAGATAAATATACCTATCCAATCTCAATTTTGAGA
>JABFPJ010005010.1:0-12784 GCA_022817425.1 Gryon sp. ZL-2020 | reverse complement strand
CGTTTTGTTTACAAATTGAAGAAAACAGAAAAAACGGGGGAAGTTGTGGAGCAAAAAGTTTACTTAAAAAATTATTTTTTCTTCGATCATACAATTCTCCCAGAACTAAAGAATGAAACAGTATATGTTTTAATTCTTAATACATTATTAAACAATTTAAAAATAAAAAGACACTAACTCCGGTGTAGCAGATCTTAAGAATCACCTTAACTAACCAAACAACTAAATTTAACTAGTATAAACTAAAAAAATTAATGAAGTAGAACTAGACTAATTTTAGTTCATTTTTAATTACTAAATAACTAAGTAAGTAATAAACTTAACTTATTTAACTAAAATAGATAACCAAATAATCAAGTTACATAAATTAATAAAATAACTAACTACATGAATCATATAGATCTCAACATAGTTTAACTAATAAACTACTATAACTTTATTTATTTGACTCGAAATCTGCGTCTTAAAGCTTGTCCCACTGAGCTTGGTGACAAAAATATTTCCAGTAAATTAAATTCTTAAATAAGATAGGAATAAATAAATCAAGAGAAGATGCAACTGAATTAATTTTATTATAAAATATGTATTGCTTTGCATGAAAGTAACATAAACCTAGCGGAATCATCAAATATCACAATGTTTCGTGTAAAAATGACATCGAAATTACGTCCAGATGTACCAGTTTTGTCAAAATAAATTATACCTCAAAATATGATACAAATTAGGTATTCTTTAGCTTATCTATAACAAATAGATATGATATTGTTCTAAATAAAAAAAACTGTTTTCGTTTGTTGTTAATTTAAAAATTAACATATTAACAAAATTAACAAATCACTCTTTAGCGCCAACTAAGATTTCACCTGCAAAAGGTGTCGTCCTAAGAGATTCTTAGTCATATAAATAAGCTTTTCTCGATGGTCTTATAAAGACGATATTTATAATAATATAAATTATTTTCACATATCATATGTACAATTATTTACACTGTCATTTATTTACAACGACTTTTCGATTCAGTTCTAAGACAGACAATTTTTATCCCTACAAAAAATTAAATTAATTAAATAGCGACGCAAATTTTATGCTTTCGATATTACAAAAATATAGTCACCTTCGTTCAAGTAACTTAGAGTTTCAAAATAAAAAAATGTATCTAAAAATTAAAAAATTGCAATTTTCATATAATTTTGTGGTGCAATTTTCATATAATTTTCAAATACATTTTTTTGTCGAGTCTTAAATAAATCATCGTCAAGGCACAATTATTCTTGGAATCCCAAAAAATACATCATACATTCATACATTTGTCATCAAATACAGTGAGGTAGACTTCATAGGATCATCGAACAGATTTCACATGCACAAAAATATTAATCTTTTTACTGACTTGAGTTACATTCATTCTTTCACGTTCTTTGAGCAATTCTTTTGACCCTTGACGAAATGCAAATAGTTTTCTTTTCGTTTTAAAAATAATTACAAAACTAGCCATTTTCTGGCTAAAGTTGAATTAAAAAATATTCCATTTGCAATCTAATAGTAATAGTATACTATGTAGGATTTTCGCACCATCAAACATTTTTTGTTCATTACTATAATGAACCTTTCTGCTGTGAGCAAGAAAGTGAACTTTCTGCCTTAAGTTAGAAAAGTACACTTTTCTGTCCTGTATTAAAAATAGTAAATTTCGCTGCTAGGCGCTTTTACGCTAAGCATCGAACTATATTTTTCCTACTCCCTACAACAAAAGTACTACTTTTAATGACTGAAATCAATCGTGAAAGCTTCACTTTTCGCAACTGCTTTCAGTCATAAAAAGCAGTACTATTGTTGTAGGGAGCAGGAAAAGTACCTTTTTTGCTCCAGAGTAGAAAAATTAACTTTTCTACTCTCAAACTTTGTTCGACATTTGTTCATAATTCTAAAAGAAAGAATTTAGCACGCAGTAGGCATAGGTTTCATATTAGCAATAGAACTCATTCTCCTGACCGGTCCAGTCAATCGTTTTTCAATCTCTTCCAAGGAACGTCCTCGTGTTTCTGGTACAAAAAGCAGTACAAAAATAAATCCAACAAAAGTGATAGCACCGAATAACCAAAAAGCACCATAAGTTCCGATCAGAAACAAAATATCATTGAAGGTCTTTGTGACGACAAAAGTGCAAGACCAGTTGAAACTCGTGGCCACGCTGGCGGCTGAACCGCGAATTTTGGCAGGCAAAATTTCGCCCATCATCAGCCAAGGAATCGGCCCGAAGCCTAAGGAAAAGCTGATTACGTAGACGACACAGCAAACAAGTGGAACCCAACCATAGGCGGCGGTGTCGTAGCCGGAATCTTTTACAAACAAAAAGATGCCAAGAGTGGAGAGCATAATTGTCATAGTCAAACTGCTGATGTATAGAAGCATTTTTCGCCCGAGACGATCGATCAATGCGGTCGCTATGAAGGTTGAGACGAAGTTTACGATGCCGACTATCGTGGTACTCAAGTTCTCATCGATCGTGCTGCCGGTTTCCTGAAAATAATAAACATTTAAAAAAATGAAAAAATTCAATTTTTTATCATTTATATCTCTGAATTATTTCATTAGCAGTATTTTATTAGTAAGGTTGATGCATTAGTCATCGGAAGATCAAGCCCCAGTTATCGGAGATTTTCTCTCAAAATATTTGTTTGATTAGTAATTCAATGTTAAATTATAGTAATTCAAAAACGGTCCTTAATTGTTTCTCATTTGTAATTAATATTAAATGCCCTTTTGTTTTTGACAGTTCCGATCCTTGGTACATTCCGATAACCGGTGCATTTACCTTAGTACTTTTTATTTAATTACTTGTAATAAAAAATTAAAATAGCTGGTTAATTTAGTTGCCTAATTACACACTAAACTGATTACTTAAGTAGTTAATTTTTTATTGAAAAAAATGTAATAACTCTTACGTGAACTCACTTTAAAAATGGTTACAGTGTAGAAAATAACCGCATTAATACCGGACAATTGTTGAAAAAACATAAGTCCTAGTGAGATCATTAAAGGTTTCAAATAAATGCCTTTAAAGAGTTCAAACACCGCGCCCTGAGATGCATTTTTCTCACTCTCAACATGAGTTTTTTCAATAGCCGTGAGCTCATCCGAGACGTCAGTATTTTTGCCTCGTAACCATACCAGTGACTTTCGGGCTTTCTTAGTTTTGCCTTTGGATATATACCAGCGTGGTGTTTCGGGAATTGCAAACATTAGAACAAGAAAGGGAATAGGCAAGACACCACCGAGCAGCGCTAGTTGCGCCCAATTCAGATACATTCCAGCCAAAAAGCATATCAAAATTCCTGAAATAAAAATATTTTTATCAAAAATTATTCTTAGCTCTAAGCTAGAAGAGTCAAACTTTCTGTCCTAGGATGAAAAAGTTTACTTTCCACTCTAGGGTGGGTTTCATTTTCCGCCCTAGGATCGAAAAGACAACTTCTCTGGACTTACTATATAATACTGTGTTTACCTATGTTACCAAAAGCAGTTGGTAATAATCCCAAAGTACCACGCACTTCCGGTTGCAACGTTTCGCCAAGATAAACCGGCAACGAGAGAGATGCAATACCAACACTGAAGCCACTTAACACACGACCGGTAATGATCATTGCTACATTCGAAGCCATCGCAATAAGCAAACCAGCTGAAATGTAAAATATTTTCAAATTTAATCTACTAATTTTGAAAATAAAAATAAACGGAGTTTTTAAACAAAAGAGCAGAAAAAAGTCATGTCCACCCTAGTTGTGTGATACAGAACTTGTTTCTTCTTACCTGCAATAAATGGAAAAGCCGTAACCAAAATTGTGTTTCTTCTTCCCAGATATTCGATACACGGACCCCCAGCTATACCACCGAATAATGCGCTTAATGGCAACACTGATCCTATCCATGATTCCTAGAAAAACATTGTTAATTAATAATTTGCAAATTCATTTAAAATGACTACAATTTATTTAACTAAATAAATACAAATATTTAAATCACATTAATTAAATCTTGAAATAAAACAATTAAAAATACAAAAATTATGTCTACTAATTGGAAAAAAAAAGATAAATAAATGCTTTAAACGTAAATGAATGCGATTTCAAAAATGGAGCAGGTTTTCTTCGTTTCCTATTAACCTTCATTGAAAATTGATTTGTCAATCAAAAGCGAATAATTAAAACGTTAACTTGGACAAAATAGAATTTAAATCGTTCATTTTTAAATATTCTTTCGGTTAATTAAAAGTAATTGTGTTTATAAATATTTCTTCAAACAAGATTTTGCATTTTAAATTTTCTTTAGATTAGCAAAATTTATAGAGAAGATCATTTAAACGCTTTTTATTGATTTTTCCATTTCATCAGAGAATTGGGTTCGAAATTAACCACGATGATCTAATCTTCGCGTAATTAATGTACCCGATAAATAATAATTAACGTAAGGCAGTTATTCGAATGATTAATAATTAGAGCTATGAAATTGGTGATGCTATGCGTAAATTGTAAGACATTTCGAGATTTTATGGTAAAACAAAAATCAATGAAGTGAGTTATAACGATCAACACTCAGTTCAATTCAAATAGTTTCTAATAAAATATGAAGACAAAAATATTAATAGAGTACAAAGTTTGGATTGATATAATCTCAAATTCGCAATATTTTGAGAATTGCTTCACAATAAAGTAAATTTTGAAAAAAAGTTCCGTTATATCGTCGGTTCTTACGAAAACTATTCCATTTCAATATTTCCTATGTTAATTTATATGGCAATTTTTGAAATCGAATAGTCTTCGTAAGGAACGTCGATGTATAGAAATGTTTTAAACAAATTTTAAAACAAGTTTCATAATTTCATAAAGCATTTTGGGATGATATTTTTTTGTTCAACAGAAATCCTTTATATATATATATATCATTTTATATTAAAATTACTTGTTAAAAAAATACGTTAAATGTCTTAAAATAATCTACAATTCAAGAATGGCGGTCTGGTCGTTTTATACTAATTTATTGTTAAATATTAATATAACAAAAGACACTAACTCCCTGGTGGCTTTATCTTATGCGTAACGCCTATAAAAACCAATCAAATTGCAGAGATTTTTTGACAGTTTTAATATTGAAAATTGTTTGACATTCCAAAGTCTTTAAAGTATAGGCTAAGTAAAACTGTCAGAACAAAATAGTCACATTTGCAAAAAAAAATTAAACAAGAAATAATTATAAATAAATAAAAAAGGTTAGTTATAAAAAATTAAACATTTAATATGTGCGCGCGTAGCGCGCTGTTATACCCTAGTATTTTCATAAAATGCATTAAAAATAATAATGAAACTTGCTTTGAAATTGTTTTAAATCATTTTTAACGACAACAAAAGCAATTTCGTGAATTTAACTTAATTTTAAAATACTTTCCATAATTTTAAACATGAGGTTATAATTATATTTTTTAACCTGAATCTAAAGATAGAGGTTATGAAATTAAGAAGTTTAAAATACACGGTTAAATAAAATAAACTAATAATATATATAAAAATTTTACATTAAACTTACGGTTTGTTTGGTGACTTCGAAACTGGTCGAATTGTTAGCCATGGATGCGAGCGCTGGTGAAGTGTAGGCACAAGAGAAACCTACAACCATCGAGCCAAGAGATACAGACAACGCTGCCAATATCTGCAAATAAACAACTTGTTTATTTTTTTTATATTAAATTAAGGTAAACAAAGAATAAGACAAATTTTCTTGTTTAAGAATACATGAAGATTATAAATAGTATAGAAACTAAATACTAAATACCCGCCTTACGAGTAACAAATACAGCCTACTACCTGTGAAATGTTCTATTTCACAAGCTAATACGTGCAAATATACATTTTGAGCTTGCAAACTCGTTCAATTTTACAGGCAAAACTGCCTGTATTTGCCAGTTTCCTAAAATGCGTATAATTAGCCTAACTACCTAACTAACTAAAATTACGAATTAATTTAGTTACTAAATGATCTAACCAACCAAATTTTTGTTATTTAAGTTAACTGAATGTAAAATTTCAAAAAAAATAGCTCGGAAGTTCTCTTAGTGTTTTAATGTGTATTTTTTAAAATGCACAATTAAAACATAATAACAAAATATCAAGTAAAAACAATGTTTGAGATTTGATCTATTGAAAAGAGATATAATTTGTTGTTAAATCTTGCAAAATTAATTAAATATTTAGTTAAACAAAAAATTAATTCGAAAATATGAATATATTTAAGAAGATGTAATGAATGGAAAAGAGTTAGTTTAATTACTACTAATTAACTCAACTACTTAAATAACTACTACATAAACGATTTAAGGGGATTTTTCATTAAACTATCCCGAAAATAGCGTCATTGTTAGTGTCTTTTTAAAATACAATTTTTTAATAATGAACAAAATAACATAAAAGTAATCAGGCGATTCTTTGATTATGTGAGAATTTTATGCAAAAAGAAATTTCAATGTTTAATGCAAACTTTATCTTCAGTACTTGCACCCGTTTTTTGTTTGTGGTATGTAGCTTATAAAAATACGCGGGTAAGTACTGAGAAAAAAGTTTGCATTGAACATTGAAATTTCTTTTTGCATAAAATGTTCTCATAATCAGAGAATCGCCTGATTACTTTTATTTTATTTTGTTCATTATCAAAATATTTTATTTTAAAAAGACACTAACCCTCACACTATTTTCGAGACAATTGACTGAAAAATCTCCTTAAGGGGGACGTTGGACTAACCTAAAAATAGCATTTTCAATAGTCATCATTATATAGTAATATCATTTTGAATGGTCATTCTGAATGTTTATTTTATTTATTTAATATATTAAATTAAAAACTAGCAACAAATAGTCAAATTAATTGTCAATTTATATTGTTAATATTTTCCGTGATATAAAAATATTTTTTAGGAACAGTTAAAATTTGTTCGTTTGATGTGAGATATTTATTTGTAAAATATTAAAAATTTACATTGTTTGTATATCTGTATATATCATTTTCCCAATCTTCAAAGTAAAATATTTCTGAATCTAGACAGACAAACATGCTCTAAATTTGCAGAATCAAAGACAATAATATAATAAATAATTAAATAAAATCTCATTCAATTCTAACTATAACGTGTTTTCGGACGTCAAACCTTAAGAAAGTTAAACTTATTAATACTAATAACTAAATTAGCTCATTTTATGACTAACAGACTAAACCGATTAACTTATTTAATGGATTTTTAGTTAATTTATTTAGAAATTGTTATTAATTAAAATTCGAAAAAGGCCATTGAAAAATTATTTTCAACAACTTTTAATTTCTCATTTTTTAATCAATTCACCTGATTGAAAGTACACTTTGCAACAGGTAAATTCTCCGGAATTTCGATGTTCACGTGGGTGTCCGCTCGCATAAGTATCTTCATGATGTGATTGAAAATAAAATTCCAAATTCAAAATTAAAAAAGAAGAAAAAACTTCACTTTAAAAACAGTTCGAATAAGTTTCCCGACCAAACGAATGGAAAACTTATTGTTTCGCGCAGTGGAACTTTTCTAGTCACGGATACGGCATAAAATTGACTCCGATTGGGAGTCAGCAGCGAGACTTATATAGGGTTTAAACACCCCTCCCAACTTAGTGCGAACCAAACAACAATACCTCGCCACTTTTGCCACATTTTTTGAATTCAGTTTTGTTTTGTCGATTTTTAAACGCTTCGATTACGCAAAACAAATGTTCTTAGTCAGTTAACATTTTGTTTATACAAAAAACACCAGATGTAGTATTGTATTTTTGAAAAAAAAAACTTCATTTTATAAGTAATATGAAATTATATAAGTAGATTAATTAACTAAGTAATTGAAGGAAAGTAATGACATAATATATTTAGTTTAGTTAGATTAGTTGAGTAAATATAATAGCAAACTAGTAACTAACTAAACTAAATTCAGAATCATATGATATGGTCTTTTATTGCATTTAACATAAGTTTTTATTATATGTTATATCATTCTTATTTTGAGCCTTATTTAAATAAAAATAATATTATATTACATATTAATAAATTAAAAAGTACATTAGTTCATTTAACTAAATTATTAGATTAATTAGTTAGTGTTTGATTATTTAGAGAGTTGTGTAAAACTTTTTGAGCATGAAAATTTGTATCCATAAATAAAAGTAGCGAGAAATGTGCGAAGTTTGCCATCCAGCGGCGGAAATAATAACTACTCATTTAATCTTAAACTAACCAATAAAAAAATAAATAAATTCCTGGGTAAAAACAAGACAAATGATCAACAAAAGCTTGACATAAGTAGATGAAACTCGACAAAAAACTAGAGGAAACTAGACAAAAACTAGGCAATAACTAGAAAAAAGTTACACAAATAAAATGCACTCATTTGTGTTGCTTTTTGTAATTTCGATTACTCGTTGTAATCGAAACCGATGACCTCAATGGCATTCATTATGTTTGAATCATGATTCTTGAGACAAATGTCCTGCTTTTCGAATTCAACTCACGGTCGTTGTTTTCATTTCATTTTCAACCGATATTTATTGTGAATGATTCAAACTCGCAGAACCATCAATGAATCTTTACTTCCTTGTTAAAAATAAATCATTTTCAAACATAACATTTCCATCGAAAATATAATTTAAAAAATTAAATTTTGCAATTAAAAAAAGTTAACGAAGGAAATTAAATATTATACAGTAGAACAGAACTGTATAATATTTAATTTAAAGTATACAGAACAACAGAACAGAGATGGGCAAAAAGAATTACCCAATTATTTATATTAAATTTTAAAAATTGAAAAAAAATATTATACATTTTTAAAAAAATTAAAAACTTTTTTTGTTATATAGGAAGTTGTACAGTCGAATAATTAAATAATTCTATTTATGATCTTAATTTTGCTAACTTTATTGAATTTATAATTCAATTTTACTTACAAAAGTAATGGTTAATTGAAAATTCAATTACTTTCTGAATTAATATGAACATTTTTCCTTTTTTTATACTAGTAATAATTATGGTACCTGTACTTTTAGTTGAAGACAGATTTTTATAAGATAAATATGCAACTTTTAAATACTTGATTGTATTATTTTTAATAATTATTAAATATATGGTGTAATAATAGGCTTTCCCATCGTTGCAGTAGAACCTGAGAAAAGTCCATATTTGTGTATCTGTATACAATGTTAAGAGTCCATTATTTCTCTATTTTTTAACCTATGTTTTGGTATAAAAAAAAAACAAATAACAATAGTGGACAGGAAAAGTGGACTTTTCGCAAGTTCTAATGTACACAGTTCAATAAAGTTTTGCAAAATTTTATAATTTTTCGAAAATGGTTGATATATAATTAACAGGGTAACTGTTTTCTGGAAAACCTGAAAAATTCGTGGAAATTTTATACTTATGGAATCATAACGAATAAAGAAGTAGCTGAATTATTTTATAAAAAAATAGTCAAGCGCAATACTACATGGAATTTTCTTAAATAAAAAATAACAAAATAAATCATCCTTTTTAATAACTAAATTTGCAATACTGCAATTAATTCAAGATTAGTATATTCTCAGTTAACGAAAAAGTGTAGCATATTT
Organism: Gryon sp. ZL-2020; assembly: GCA_022817425.1. NCBI lineage: Eukaryota > Metazoa > Arthropoda > Insecta > Hymenoptera > Scelionidae > Gryon > Gryon sp. ZL-2020. Next base: position 3,119 of record JABFPJ010005010.1, on the reverse strand, counting down.
AGCAAGATATTTCTCTCAGTGTCTTGTTACTTCATGAGCAAATAAAGACAAAGAAAATTTTAAATTAGAATGCATGTAACGTAAAACACATGTTCCATCTTAATAGTTGAGCTCTTCAGTATACTTGCCCAAATAGCAGGCATGTCCGGGCCTAAAGTCGGGCTTTTGTTTCGTGTTAATTTAGGATGTTATCATTTTTTTGTTAAAAAATATTGGTACACTTGAATCGTATAGAATGCTTAGAAGTATTGATACAACATTTGTTGAAATTTGTAAATGATTTCTGGGAGTTATTAGAAATTAAATTAAAAAAGACCGATAAAGGCCCGACTTAGACCCAACTCCGGTTCGAGTAGTTATTATTCAAAAAACACCTTAAAATATACATATTATTACTATTTTTACAGGAATATCAACATTTTTAAAATTAATTAATTTCTTCACCCTTTATAGAAACATCTTCTAAAATGTCATAATACAGTCATATTATGACTGGAGTTAAGTCGGCTTTGTGATATGCTCGAAAATTGCCACATATTGCACGTATTGCACATTTTTGTTTTTATAATTAAAAATCAGAAAAAATAAATTAAATTGAAATGACTAAAATTTATCTGGTTAATTTTTCTTTCAATATACATGAGAAATTGGCAACCGGCCGGTAAAATAAACAATGCATATAGCAGAGGGATAAATGCGAAAAACATAAAACTTTACTGAACTGTACAACTAAAATGATTATATTTGAGAAATATATATATTTAACCTAAATATGTATAAAATTGATTTAAATTTGTTTTCCGTTGAGATTTGAACTCGGAACTCCAAACATTGTAAACGGGACGACACACTTAGACCACACAGCTGCAGGACCTACTAACAATTGTCAACGATTTTCGACTACTGAAGCATCGACTCGCGCGCCAACCGATAGCAATACATATGAAATAGAATTTACTGAACTATTCAATAATACATATAAATAAATTAAGTAAATTTTCATGTTATTTCAGTAACTTTTATGAATCAAGCAATAATTTTTGTTGAATAATACATTAACTGTCACAACTTTTCTGTATTTATCCCTCAGGTACTGAATAGTTCAGTACATTTTTATGTATTATCTATAATATTTAATAAAACTATATTTTGCATGTATATATCCAGAATATATACTGAAAAATGTATTATACAGTTATATTTCTTATATAAATTAGACTATATTATTTAGATAATTTGTACATGTTAAAATAAATATATAATAAAATATAGACACAATATATATACAAGATATATACTTTCAACTCTACTAAATAATAGTAACATTTTAATCATGAAGTTAAGTAAGTGTCATAGATCAGTGGCAAAGTTCAAGACTACAGATCTCAAAGACTTGGGTTCAATTCTCAGATCCGGAGATTTTTAAAGAAACTGAATAAATGAAAATTTATCATAATAAGTTAAAAATATATAATCAATAATATTAATTTCATTAAAAAATAAAATTATAAATATTTTTTTTAATATTTTGTTATAAAATATAGGAATTATATATCCTCAATATATATCTTTTTTATATAAAAAGCGGCAATAAATGTAATATCCAAGATATAAACTTATATATATTTAGCATATAGTCAGAGATACATTTTGTCTATAAAATGTTGGATATATTTTCGTCCGTGTGGGCTATTAGTAAAAAATTACACAATTTATAGAGCCAATTTATTTGTATTTAATTAATTTAAATGCAGTAAAAATCATATTTTTAAAATTGGCATACAATTTTACATAAAATTATGAAAAAGTGAAAAAACATACATTTTTGAACCAACTTTAAATTGTTGATAACAAATTATCATCAAAAATATTAAATTCCTTTCGTTTCTCTGCAAAATTTAGACTGTTTCCAGTAAAACAAAATTTTTCTTAAAATCTATTGCTTAGAATTAAAAAATATTTTTATATTTGTGGACAAATATATATGATCATTTTATATTTTAAAATAATTTATTTTAAAGATTAATTTATTGAAAAGGTGTTATGTACATTTATACATAAAATATATATTTTTGATTTTTTTTTAGTAACGTAAATAATTATTTAGTTAATTAATTACTTTAAGTTTTTCTATTTTCGTTTAATAATTACTAATTAATAATTACTAAACTAATTTTCATTAATTAGTCAATAAGTAACTAACAATTTCAATATATATATACATTTTTTTAATTATAAATGCTATACAATCGAGGACGACTCTTGGCCTTTTCGTCGTCTTCCGTATTCCGGCCGTGGACAACGACTGGCCCTTTATGGATTTTCATGTCGATAGGCGCGCCGAGGCTACAACGCGATAGCAATAAATTTAAAATCGCAGCTTATTGATGAGATAAGTGAATTCACAAAATTAATCAGTATAACTATAGTAATTAAATAACAGTAAAAGTTTACTATAGTAATCTTACAAATAAAAAAAATTGTTCTAACTAGATAAATATTTTTTTTCATTATGAATTTTATTTTATTTTTCAATAAAAATTGACAGACTCTAAAAAGATATAAAAAGTAAGATATCTTTATACTTTCATTCTGACGTAACTTCATTTTATCAGACAATTAAAACTGCATTTATAAGTTCAAGTTTTTACTTTTTTACTTCAATAAATAATTAATTTTAAAATGTGTAATTAAATAACGCTAAAATGATTTGTTCAACAAACGCTGATAAGGAATTTTCTTTTATATGTTAAGAATATTAAATATAAAATTTTTTTTAAATTATAACATAAAGTTTAAGCAATATTAACATTATGTATTTATCTATTTTAATATTTAATGAACTGAATATTTTTCAAGAGAATATACACGGAAGAAAATTACTCATTAAAAATTACTATGTATCAGAGTAAACTTGTGACGGTAAATGCATTTAATAAATTTTACTTGTTGACTTAGTAGTTTTTTTTTTATAATTTTAACATTATAAAAGAAATCCCTCTCCGAGTTTCGAACTCGGTACCTGCCGCTGTTTCTTAATAAGCCGTCGTACTTTAACCTCGCGGCTATTCGCCCGACTGCCGTTAAAAGGCTTGTTATGTTACTTAAACTATCAAGGC
>JABFPJ010005009.1:0-12786 GCA_022817425.1 Gryon sp. ZL-2020 | reverse complement strand
ACTAATTGCCAGCCGTTGATATCTGTGAAGTGCCAGAGTATATTGGTGTTTCATCCCAGTGCTGGCTCGTACTCCATTTACAACGGTCACCCAATAGTGACTAGTAAAGTGCCAGTGCTCAGCCATTGGACAATTTCTATTTGGGGCATTTTTTTAAAGCTGAATGTCGATCACTTTGTCTCTGATTGTATGTGAGTTTGTTGTTGAAATGCCTACTTTCAATGTTATTAATAGAAATAATCAACAACGATTTCAAATAACTACGAGCTGGTGCAATTTGCGTCTGATGTATACACACTATATACGATGAATTATAACGTACGAGTGAACGCGCTCAGCTCGTAATCGAGCGCTGGCTTTGCGGTGTATGTGCATTATAACAGCGCCGAACGAAGGAACCTGGCACGCCAGTGCCCGAGAAATCGCGCCGTCCCCTTATTTAATGGCCAACACACGCTCAGTTAAGGTTCAAAGATTCTACCGAAGGGGCGGCAAACTACAGGATGGGAACAAAAAAAATTACTCCCGCCGGGTGGGGCAACTCGGGGTTGGGGGGGGGGGCGGATGATGAGGAGGATTGATGAAACGTAGCGTGCGGTTTAGATTTTCGATAGCTAACACGCTATCGTCCGGCTTCGAGAACAGCGCGCAAAAGTGTCAGAGCGCTTGAGAATGGAAGTCATTGATTTATTAATCGCTTCACCTGCTACTGCGAATTCTTCGACAATTGCCGTACAAATTACGAAACTTTATATAATTGATGGAATTGCGATTAAGATGTAGTAACGCGTAATCATAATTATCGTTTCATTAGTTTTATCTTCTATTATTACAGATTAATATTGAAAAGAAAAAGAGCGACAATAATTAGATTATTTTTTTAATTCAACTTCAGGATTTATTGATTGCAACTTTTTGCGATTTTTCGCAAGAAAGTTTCGGATAGAAGCGGTTATTAGAGATTTCCGTCTAATGAATGTATTGCTCATTTAATGGATTATCGATAACAAATTGTGAGAGTAATTTAAAGAATGCTTTTTCGAGGACTTTTTAATTCATGATTTGGAAATGTAATTAATTTAAATAATTTAATTAATTTCGTACGTTTAGATTATTGTATTTCAATGGAAATGATTCTACGTAATGACTTGCAATTTTTGTGAATTAATGCTGGAGTAGAGGTATTCTTTGCGCTAAATAAATAGTCCATTCGGTAATACGAGTTTGATGAGATTTTAGAATTAATATATGAAATGAAAGATGTTTCGAGTTTTAAATTCATTAAACAGTTTTGTTCAATATTAATTCCTTTTTTTTTCTTATTCATCAAATTGAATTTAATATTAATGGAATTCTTGAAACAAAAACAAACGAATTTTACTTATGCTCATTAAATGAAATATAGTTTTCTACTCGTAGTTTTTTGTTTAATAACATCATATATATTTTTAGCTATGGTCTTATAGTATTGATGTCAAAAGTGTATATAAATGTAATGTAATAAAATTGAATAGATTATAATATTTTCAAATAATATAAGCTGCGATCAACTTTCATTTAATTTTATTTATTTTAATTTTATAATTATATTACTTAATTAATTAATTATATATATTTAATTTTATTTTATCAAGAGACACGGTAGTGTCTCTGGCCAAGTACAAAAAAACTTGTTTTTTGTTTTAAGTTTTACTGTTTTCTTTATATAGAAAGAATTTTATAACTATTGTTCGATTATATATATGATATCAGTTTGCAGAAATGTATAGTAGAATTTGTATGGAATCTTTATATTACTTATGCAAATTACATATTGCAATGTAACTTTTAAAATAATAAATGTTTATCAAAAATGTAATTTAATGTAACTCTAATTAACAAATAAAAATTTTAATCAAGTTCATTAATGTAATGGTGATAAAAAAATGTAATAATGTGTTTGAACTAAAGTATGAAAAAATTACATAAGACATTGAATGTGAGAGACATACTAAATAAAGAATGTATTCAATGAACGTACAAGTCAAAAAGTACCTTTGAGAGAAGATCTGAAGTGTATCTTTTCAAATTCAAATTTGTATTGTATTTTTTGTTATAATAAAATTTTGTTGAATACAATAGCGAGAGATCCCGGAAAGTATATAACTTGCAGATGAAAAGAATTATCGAGGGAAAAGATGGAATGAAACGTGAACAACAATTAAACGAATCAAGAATGAAAAGGAACATCAGATATATTCTGTGCTTGGCTTCTTTCCGTAGACCCTTTTGTCGCGATTTTCTGATACTCGTTTGAAAAAGAAGCAGTCTCGTCAAAGTTGATTTTGCAGATTCAAATAGAAGAAATGCGTGTATGTTATTTTATGTTACATATCATAAAGTCTAACGACCTGTTAAAATGTTCAAAGAAAACACTTCTTCTTCAATGTGAATATCCATTTTAATCGATTTCTGAGTCGTAGAATTTGGTTACATATTTTAGTTACAATATTGTTATAATAATAAATAAAAAAAATATGCTAATAATTAACTGAGATTACAATAAAATAACTGGGGAAATAAGTATATAAATACTAAAATATAATATATTTCCGCAACTAGGGAGAAAAGTTGCCGATTTTAGACGAGTGTGATTTCCGATCATTTCCAATATTACGTATAATATTTTTCGTTATGAGGGAAGGGAAAATGCAGTTTTCTCAAAACTCCCTAGGGAGGAAAAGGGCACTTTCCTCCCACTTTTGAGGAAACGGCTATATTCACGTTGAGGTTTGTGAACACGGAAACTTTCTTGCTCGCTCCTCTGAACTTTCATATCACTGTCTCGCTTACTCTCATGTGGCGCAAGAACATTACGTTACACAGTTTGATGTATATTTTATTTAAATTCTTTATTTTTGAAAATTATAACAAATATTTGTCGTTGGTATATAATAATGCATATTCAAGTTTGCAAATAATAAGAGATATTACAATTACATCGAATATTTTAAATCAAAAATTTGAATTTGCATGTATGTAATTACTAGATTGAACACGATGTTGCCGATGAATATTTAGCATACATTTCTGCTTAATCATATTATTTCGGTTTATGAAATAATCTCATACGATGTTAATATTCTGTTAAGTTAAATTAGAAAGTTCACATTAATCGGTAGCAACTCAAGTTTATCTACAGTTTCTGATATTAATATAAGTTTAGACACAAGTAGAATTGAGAGTAAAAGTCTATTCACACAAAGTTGATAAGATTAAGTTAAGAATTTGGTTCAAATTATTTTGTTGATTAAGCAAGATTTTTGTTGTTTCATTAAATTTCGTTTGACAAAACTGTTACTTTTAATAAAAATTTCTATACAATTTTTTTATAAAAAAAATTTATAAAAATGTATTTTATAAAATTTTGATTCATTTATTATTTTAGAAATAAAATTCACAATAAATTAAACAAATAGAACGTGAATTTAGTTTATATTACTTGTATTCTTAATAAAAAGTTTATTTGAATAAGAAATTTTATCTCTCTATTTAATTACTATAAAATACTCGGAAGTAATGTAATCTTCTGAGAACTCTTCTGAGAATCTTTTTCAACCAATAAATGAGTTTTATTTTATAAATTTATAATTAGTGTTTATTAAATTTGATTTACAAGTTTCTTTGATAACAGCAAATGAAATTAAGATGAAATGATGAAAAGCGAATATTAAATCATTAGTAATATGGTGTAATATTTTGTTCTATTTCTAAACTATTTGTTTGCTAAATTATAAACAAAATTTCATATTCATACAAGTGATTTGAATTTCAAAATGACAAATCATCATCATTTCGTACATTTTATTTGATTAACTTCAATGCGTCATTTCCATCTGTCATTACACATTACATTTCCCATTTCTATATTATGTACGATAATCTAATTTGCATATAAATAAGAAATGCGCAAAATTAGCGTACATTATAAAATATATTGAATATTTTGAAACACAACTTCAATCTCGCGAATGAGAAAGTCCAATAGTTTTATGCTTACAATTCTGTTGGCGTATTTGGTGTGATTTTAATCAGACTACGCAGTCCGACCATTCAAATCTTTTACTACTTGCAATGGAAATTTTAGTTTTATGGCGTATAAATGTTTCACAAGGCGCACCCGTCATTCGAAAGTGACAAATTTCGCGTATATTCATATTTTCCGCGAATGAAATGTTGCAAGCAAAAGAAAACAAATTCGAATATTGACAGGAAAAATATTTTCAAATATTCCCTTTTCTAACAAATAAATTAAATCATATTTTGAAAACGCTTTTACGTTAAGCACAAAATAGTTTCCGTGAAGCTGAGAATTTAAAGCTAAATTAATTAATCTCGTTTTTAATCATGTTATGTCTCAGCAATCACTGAAAGAAAAAGATGGAGATATTTCTTGACGTAATCATTTTATTATTAATTTTGTTATGAATTTAAAATTCAAATTAATCCATATTCGCAATTATTTTGTAAAAAAATATAAATACAAATATGTAAACGATTCTGAGAATTGTGAGTTTGAATTTTTTTATTATTAGAAAAAACGATACTACATTTGACGGGATTAATATTTTTCCTAGAATCAAAAATTAAAGTTAGTTCATAAAATTGATATAAAGCAAACTAGTTTTGAAAGAGCACGTAATTACATTGCGTATACGTAATTATGTTTCGATTTATAAATGTGTTTATAGAGATTATGTGACTGGAATTTTGTGCATATATTTTGACGTCATATACTTTCCGACAAACACGTCCGCCTTTATTTACGCCAACATTGTCCAATTGGAGTTCAATTGATACGAATCGCTGGTCAACGAACTTGTTGCACTCCGCAGAGGCGTAAAAAAGATTCTCTCGGTATATTCACGTAGCTTCAATAATGCATGGATGTAAAAATGTTCACCTTCCTTTTATGTTTTTCAGATTCAAATTTTTCCTGGCACAACATTTTTGTGTCTCAGTTTTTTTTTTTTTTTAATTTATAACAAAATATGCACAGCGTAAAAGAAGTTACTTTTCATAATATGATGAGTAACAAAGTTACTTTTATGAACAAACAAATTTGAACCTTCAGTGAGTTTCAAGAAAACAGCACGAGTTTACTTTATCCTGAATAATGTGTTGAATTAGTTTTTTGTAATTCTCAGAGGGATTAAACCAACATTTTGATACATGTTATAATTGCGTTGGGAATTAAGTTCAATTGCGTTAGAATAAAATATTAAAAAAAACTTATTTCTTTAATTTTATTCTTCAAGAAAGTATAAACATTTTTGCATCTTTTTTTTAGTACGATTATAAGTCATTTAAATAAATAATAACTTTAATTTTATACAATTAACGGTTTTTATACAATTAAATGGAAAATTACTCAAATGTTATTAAAAGTGTTTGGATATTCGTTAAAATTCTGTATGGAAACATTACAATTTCAACTAAAATACTGCGTTAATTTTTCTTTTAATTTTGTCTTTCTCTCTCTCTCTTTCTTTCTCTCTGAATTCAGCGTTTAAATTCTGTGTAAATAACGATTTGCGTAATTTTCTGGAATTTATATTTAAATGGATTCTTGTTAAAACGTAGACATGAGTGTATTGCAACTGAATTGTTGCTTTGACGAGAAACGTTAATAGGAATACATGTGAGAAATTGATACCAAAAGCAAGTGACGATGTAAAGGACGTACATTTTGTATGAAATTGAACGACATTTAATATGGGCTCTAACGCACTTTTAAGATATAATGAATTGATATTTTAAACAAATTTAAATTACAATTCTAATTAAAGTTATTGATGTATTGAAGTTGTATAAATTATAATTAAACTAATAATACATTAAATTTAAATATTAACTATGAGTAACAGTTTTATTTATCTCAAATTATTGGAAAATATTTGCATGTTCAAAAATCATTATTTGAAACAAGTAAAATGCAATAAAGTCTTCTATAAAGACAAAATATTTAATGGAAAATTTTATGCAGATTTAATACTGAATATATCTGATTAATTATTATTTATTGCTGTAGTAATGTAGTTTTATTTTGTTCTGATTTTTCAATTGCATCCACGCACTTAATTTGGGTGAATCTTGAGATTCACTTGAAAAGGAAGTCTGGGTATCTTATCTCGATGCATTTCTATTGCTACTACGAAGATTCGATATAATGCAATACCATCTTTTCATTGATGCATATTGATGCACTATTGTTCAAACATTTATTATATTCCTAACATACTGGAATCAACGGTTCTTTGTATCAAATCATCTAACGACATAAAGGTCTACATGTATGCTTTGTATCGTTACTGTTGTGACTCACCCCATCTTCTTATTTTATAAACATTAGTTAGTGGAAAAGTTGAATGAAGTTTATTCCAATTTTTTCTTAAATGTACCCTCACGGACGAGAAATATATATTTAAGTACGATTTTTTATATAAAAAATATAAATTTTATATACAAATATAAATATGTTATATTTGTATATTATATTTCGATATATCGACATATATTGAAATAAATCGATATATCGATATATATCGAAATAAATCTATATATCGACATATATCGAAATAAATCGATATATCGACATATATCGAAATATATCGATATATTGAAATAAATCGATATATCGAAATAAATCAAAAAGTAAATACTTGATCGAAAAATATATACAAAATATATCCGAAATATATAAAAAAACAAGTTTTTTTGTACTTGGTCAGAGACACTACCGTGTCTCTTGATCTTTTTCTAAATTCTTGGCGAGATAAGTTTTAACTATCAAAAAGATATTTGTATTATATATATTTATGAAATAATTCTTCGTCCGTGTGGGGTATTCACAATATTAGTTAGCATTGAAATATATTAATTATGATAAACCTTTTTCGAAAATATATTTTAAACATTTGTGGGTTTATGATATCTATCCGAGATTATATTTTTTTAAAAATGAATATTGAAAAATGAATATTTTAAAAAATGTATATTTATGATATTTATTTATATTAAACGAAATAGAACATTTAAGACACGCTTGAAAGTTGATCACAAGAAACGATCTCAAACTTTCTTTGATGAATTTTTAATCGCACAGAAACTTTAATTAAGAAGAATGCAAACTTAATTACTATCGAACGCTGTCACCTACTTTAACTGCAAAGGGTTACTTCTTTAAGATTGGATTATGGAATTTGTGGGGTAATTTGAATCAAAATACAACTGCAATATTGAACATGAAACAACGTGACTTCGACAGCATGAAAGCTCACAAATTTTATTATCAACAAAGTTGAAGTTCCTTAGATCAAAGTTCACTCTAGCGTCATTTTTTTAATATTTCGAGTCTTCACAACAAATTCAAGTCTTGGAATGCATTCGGAATTCCATCGTAGAAAATGTTTCATTATCTTTATATATATATTTTATAAAAAAGAGGAATATTCATGTTATTCAGAATATAACATTTAATATACATTTTTCAAATCTTAGATTGGAGTTAAGACTTAACAATTTTGTTTATCTTTAAAATAATTTAATAATAAATATTATAAAATAAATTAATATTTGTTCAAAATTTCTAATATTAAAATTAAGCATTCTGAAACAAAAATAACTTGAATTGATCGTTCATGCGATAGCTCTATTTCATCCAAATGCTTTCACATAAGCACTCTCATACGTATTTCCAATTATATTTATGAAATCAAAATTTCGTTGAAAAACGATCTTTTTGATATTTCCAGTCTGTTTGATATTTTCATTTTTATTTTCTTTCATTTTGATTATTTCATTCAAATAAACAACATTTTCCAGATCTAAAGTTACACAAATGTGCAAATCGATCTGCGAAATAAATTGATTTCAAAGTTCTCTGTTAATTGAATGAGAGAATAAAGAAAATTTTTTGTGTATATGCAAAAGAAATCTATACACTACTGTGTTGGTTTTTCACAACAACGCTTTCACTGTTTAGGTTTTTTTGTTCTTTGCTTCTCTGGCTAGTTGAAAGTTAATAACGTAACCTTTCACTCGTAAGATCACCGAACAATTTCTGTTTTCCGCTTTTATTTTTGCATATTTGTGCCCAGTTTTCTGAATATTTTCTCATTTTTTTAATAGTTATAGTATTTTCATATTCTTTTCTGCTATTAAAAAAACATACAATTTGATTGGTCTAATCTCATCACATTATCCAATAACAGATAAAAATTACTAATCTTCTTAAAATTCTGTTATTATTATAATAATAATCCTCAAAATATGCAAAAACAAGTTAAAAAATATACTCTAAAAGTTGTTTAGATATTCATGTGAAAATAAATGTTATAGAGAATTGCATGATAATTTCAACCAAATTCAGAAAATGTTTGGAAACTTTTCCACAAACTTGTTTTATGCAAAATTAACTGAAATTTTCCACAAATACTTCATTGAACATTTTTGAATGCAAATTTTTTGTCTATAATTCATATAAACTTATTACCCGAAGGAACAAAATATGTTTTGAAATATATGCAGAAATATATGTGAAATACATAAAACATATTTTCAGTAAAAAGTTTTTATTTATTTAATATATATTTACTTATAGTTTTAAAAATATATGTAAAGAATGTATGAATATATGCAAACACACGCGGACGAAAATATCTTTTCAAAATATATTTTGAAGTATATGATGTATTGCTATTGTACGTATATAAAATATATACTAAATACATTATTATATATATTTCAATATATATTTCTGTAAATATATTTCAAAATTGTATAAAATATATATATTTTTTATACAATTTCCTGCCGCAAATATATTTTTTCCATAAAAATATATTTGATATATATTTTTGAAATGTATTTTCGTCTATGTGGGAAAATACATGGAACATATATTTTACATATAAAAAATATATTTAAAATATATTTAACATATTTATATATTTAAAAAAATATATTTTTTCTGTACGGGTAGTCAGTGAAAAAATAAGTGAAAATTGCACTCATTCAAATGTACAGACTACTTTTGTTTCAAATCAGCAAATTTTTTATTGAACTCGTGAGTTAAAAGAACTGATGAAATTTGCACAATCGATCATTAACGATATGCGTTAGTGTTATATTATATTATAATAAATCAATCAATCAATGCATAATTATTTCTGAGATTAGAGGGCAAAGTGACGATAAGCTCAGCTGGAATTGAATTCGTATTTCCAATTGATGCGGCAAGTTGTGTACGTCGTCGTTTACTCTGCGTTTATATCGATCCAGCAGGAGCAACAGGGTGCTCGTAGATTCCCTCCTACTTCAGCTGTTATCTTGTGTATTTGTTCCGTCACTCAGAATCCAAAGCGTTGCGTTTATCTTTTGCTTTGCAATGCATTTTCTTAATGATTCAACAAATCACTCATGTATCATTAAACATACATGCGAGACAAAGAAAAATCGGCGCACAAATTATCACTTCATCGCTTGCATTTACTTCATTTACTATTAATTACAAACTACTTTATTCACATTTATTATGGAAATTTTCATTTAAGTAAGCAAACACGAGGCAAACAAAAGCAAAGCTGTACTCAACGATATTGCGGACAGTGTGCTTATAAACATGTTCAACTAACAAATGATAAGATTAACTAAATTTATTGGTGCTTAAAAATATCAATTTGCCTGTTCAAGAATTATCAGCCGAATTGTTATTATTTGTCATCTGATAATTGATTATTCCGTGTGTCAATACAGTATCAAGTCAACATCAACTTAATCATAATAATCAAATAAGTCGGAGTATGGACATTTGATGCATATGTATGGTCACTCAAAAATGAACATATATTGCAGTTTATGTATTTAGTTTATTTGTAAATTTCGAGTTTTGATTCTAAATCTGTAAAATGAGCGTCAAATGAACAAATACGTTTAATTAATGTATTTTTATAAAACTTTTTATTATGTTTTTTTACGTGTTCCCACTCTATGATTATTCATGTGAATATTATTAATTTAATTTCATTATTTAGTTATTATGTTTTATTATCATTTAATTTATATAAACAGTCGACGCATCTGTGCAAATTTGTTATATTTTATTAATTAGTCATGCAAATTTGATCAACCTATCTCTTAAACTTTTCTCGGCGTTGAAATGTAACCATGTAGAAAACATAAAATACTTGCACGCGTGTATAAGAATTAGGCTAATGATAAATTACAATTGAGTCAATTTCCTTTTATTCTACGGTTTTGTGGCTTTACATTTATTGTCTCGCAGTAATTTTAACTCTCTTAATTGCGCTAAATTATTATATAGGGTGTCCTACTTTACAATTCCACATTAAATATTTTACAAAGATTACATCGCGTGAGAAGTATGCATTGGAGATTTTTTATTATTGATATAAATAATTTTTTTAGAAATATTTTTATGGTAGAATTGATTCTCTAAAAAAATAAATACATTTTTCAAAATTTTTTTTCAAATTTCTAAATTTTGTCTAAAAAATTGTTTATTTCAAACTTATTGCTGTTTAAACATAAAAAAAATCATTTCAACAATAATAATTTTAACAGCAAGACTGTGCTGATATATGACAAAAGTATTTAGAGTCAAAGTGTTGTATTTGTTTAGTAATTTAAATGAATACAAAAGTAATGATTTCAATAAAAAAAATCAATTTTGATTATATCAAAGATTGCAAAGATCTAATTTAAGTAAAAATTTTTAGTATGCCATCTTGTGTTTCTCACAAAAAAAATTGCTTTTACTCGATTGCAGAATGCACGATTTTCAAGATATATTGGATGGAAGTATAAAAATGAGCCACCCTGTACATAACAAGCAGTTAAATGTATTTGCTGTCAATTTTATAATTTCCGTTGCGCATATTCGATTGAAAATAGTTAATGAAATTTCGTTTAAAAATTAAATGCAACTCTGTTGAAACAAATGTTGATTATTATACTTATTATAATGTAATTAATTCAACAATCATTTGATTGAATTGTTGAAATAAATATTGTATTAATAATATATTTGTTAGAATTTTTCGTGAGGTTTTACTTTAATTCCATTCAGCTCCGATATAACGTCAATTGTGCTCATTTCAAACTGATGACGTATAAAATTAATATCGATCATAAATTTGGTCTTTGCAATGGTAGTCGGCACAGTAATTGAATACTTATCTGCATTGTTAATATCAGTATTGTAATAATGTCACAGAGACACTCTCGTGCCACGATCTATAGAGTTCACAGCGTGGGATAAACTAATCTCCGTTGCTTCTAATCCAAATCCTGCGTCATGTTAACGTACGTAACTTTGAATAGACGTAAGAAGATAGTACGGATTCGTAGCTTCTGAAATCGAAATAACCGAAGCACTCTGCTGGGACTTCATTTGTCCGTTCGTGGAATCAACTTTTATACTATGTAGGTTTTAGTAGGTTAATAGTCATGTACGATTCGATTAGACTTGTGTATATATGTACCATTTATTTAATTTAGAATATGTTGCTGAGATGTCAGACATTTTACATTATATAATCCAACACGTGTCAAATCAGAAATACTTTCAAATGCGTGTAATTATAATTGTTATTGAAATATTGACACGATTAAACTTCAACATATGTAACAGGAGATTATCTATTTTAAATTGATTTTACAATAAACGTGCTGTTTCTTGAGTTGTACAAAAAAACGGCCATTTGTCTTTACGTCTCAGCGTAGCATTCGCATCACTCTTAATTCTAAAACTAATTTCTAACTATTCGAAAGCATTACGATTTGCTTTATTTCAAGTAACATTACAGATTTTTCTTTGAATTCTAATTAACTAAATAGTTTGCAACTTCGAAATTAATTGCTAACTATTGGAATGTACTAAGAGTTCACTTTGACTTTAAAGCACTTGTTGAAAATAAATATTATTAAATAAAGTTGGGTAAAAAAATCAGTTTCTTCGACAAATTTTTTATTTCACGGTTGTTGTTAAGCGAAATGTGTAAACTGAACTGTTAAAACTTAGCTAAGTTATTTCATTCAAATATTCATATCGTATGAGTTATTGCAGCATTTTATGGATCAACGTCTAAGAACATTGTTTTTGTTCGTCATGAAACATGCAAATATAATGTTGTAAAATTTGAATATTTTGTTAGCATTTAGAAATATTATACGTTTATACATTGTTCGAGAGCAGACAATTAATGCGAACTAAAACCTTAATAAAATATGACGCTCTGAAACAATAGTTTTGGTGTATATGAATTCCGCAGGTTGTTATTTACTGTTATTGCGTACTTAACACTAAAAGAGAATACGAGTATTAAACTGGTTTTAATGATTGTAACACGTGCACGGAGGCAAATGTGTGACTATATTTATTGCTCATAGCTCAGCGGCAAATCTCATCAGTTGTTTTAACTGACAAGTTCAGTAAAAAGTTATATTATTGATTCCACAGTAAAAGCCTAGCTGATGTTTTTAGTTAAATTTTCAGTCAAATTGAATAATCAATATTCAATTTTACTGAAAATTGAGTATTGATCGAGACATAAATAAAATTTATAATTAAAATTAGCTGAAGCCTCGGCTTCGCCCGGGAAAAACCCTGTGACATCCTTCCTATGACCGTATATGAGTCCGGATCCCTGGTTCCATCCGAGATACTTCTATGGATCCTTTAAGGGCTCCCTATGACCGCCCCCCCTGTTACTCTTATGATCTTCC
>JABFPJ010005008.1:0-12788 GCA_022817425.1 Gryon sp. ZL-2020 | reverse complement strand
GTGTCACCGGAAAAGCTCTGATTTGATATGCCGTCTTAATAAATATCATATAAAAAGTGACGTATTTTGATTAAACATTAAACAAACACGAGATAAAAATTAAGAACCCATTAGAAAAACACTTATATAACACTTCTTTCTTTTTTGTCGTAAAAGTTTAAAAATTGAACATTATATAATTTCATTTGGTGAGGTTTCTTTATACGACAACTAAATACATAATAAATTGGTAAAAATTGTCGACTAAAAATTAGAGGATTAAATTTTGTCATGTTTAAAGCGCTACTTAGGTCTTTGTTGCTCTCAAGTTTAAGCTAATTAGGTTTACTATTATGCTTTGAAAAGCTATACAGAAAAGGGGTTAAAGTTACTTCCATCTTTGGCTAAGTTTCTACGAAATGAAAGTTATTAGAGTTATATAATATTTTAATTATGTTAGTTATTGTATTTAATTTCTTAATGTAATTCATGCTTGTTTTGAATAAATGTTTAATGTTAAGGATTAATTTTTTTCTGATTTAATACAACAAAAATTATGAAACGTAACTCCATTTGATAAACCGAAAATAAATAATTTGTTCAATTAATGGAAGCTGCTTTTAATAGGAGGTAGCTAAGAAAAAATTAATGTTTCAAAGCGTATCATTTTTAATTCCAGAAAGACTTTTTTAATTTAAATTTGATGAAACTGAGGAAGTTGCTCTGCGTATTTAATGAGACTACTTATTTCAGAAAAATACTACCTGGAGTAAAATAAGATCTTTGACAGGATTAAGGAATAAATTTGCATGTTCGTAAGAACCTGCTGGATCACTCTGTCATTTGCATTGTATTTTCCTATCGTTTAATCCATAATATTTGTTTATTATAAGTAATAATAATCATGATTTAATGGAATTATTAAATTCTTGTTAGAAATCAAAATGTCTTTATTAACATGATTAATATCATAATGACGGAAAATAATTCAAAGGTCCAAAAATGAAAGTACAATTACGACAAAACAAACTTACACATTGGTTCACAATTAAAACCCCTTAAATCGAATGGAGGAATTTGAATTGTACGTATAATTCAGCTCAATAAATTTGTCAAATATCATTATAAATTGTTAAGGGGGTTGAGCAAAAAAGCAGCAGCAAAATAGCATGAAAGCCGTTTTCAAAGTATAGCGTCGAACATCGCGGCGAGGGAAAGAAAAAAAAAAGTATCGCACAAATGTAGGCGCATATATCTGGAGTGAAGATAAGCGGCAGTCACACTTTCGTCGGATTTCGCCGGCAGAAATTCTTAATCTGACAAGCTTAATCCGCGATGCCAGTTGTGCGCGTGTCTTCTTACTCAGTTATAGCCCCTCGCTTAACGGCTCTCACGGGTCGTTTTGTAATTTAAAAAGTCCTCGCTTCGAAAGCTTTGATTTTAATTCTTTCTTTTTTTTTTCTTTTCGTCTTATTTCGACCCTTTTTTTTTCTTTCCTTCGCTTTTTTTTCCATTTCCGCCAACGACGGGGTCAGACAAAGCTTCTCCGAGACAAGAATTTAACTAGCAATATCGAACTTTATTCATCATTGATAAATGTACAAAGTTTGAACTCGTCGACTGGCGCGCAAAAGTGCTGCCGCACAATGGTACAATATTTACCAGCCATTTTCTCTATCCCCTCCCCTCTTTCTCTCTTTCTCTCGCTTCTTCTCTTTTCCCTCAACGTTCCATAAATTAATCCCACGGCTTCAATCTTGTACATTATCTCGACAAAGCGCAGAGTCACAAGTACGAATTCGCGCAGACGCAAAGCAATCTCACGATGCAGACTTTGGCATTCTAGCTACGGCTAATTAAGCACAATGACTACGAAAAAAAAATGAAAATGAAGAAGAAAAAAAAAAAAGAAAATAAAAAGGTCATGCAAGTTTACAGAAACGGTTCAACCAGTCAAGTTTCAGTACAATGCATCCATTGCCGGCCTTATAGCAGTGCGTATGTGTTGATGTGTGCGCGCATGGGACCCTCCTTTCCACCAAAGTTGGTCAAATTATTAACGCATGATTATGCGCGATTCAGTTTCATCTACCAATTCGTTATTATGATAATCAAATTTTCAATTTTGTTAGACCAATGATTCATATCGACAAAAAAAAAGAGACTCAAACTATAAAATAATCTTCTGTTATAAAGTTAAAACGGGCGATTAGTAAGACTTCAATGTGGCAATCAGTTTCAGTGATATCTTAATCAGATGTTATATATCATCGCGTTGGAATTTCAGACACTTAAAAGAGTAGAGAAATTAGAGAAGAATTACATTTATCATGTTGTATTAATTTATGGAATTGTTTAGAAATAAGACAAATTGAAATACAAGTTTCTCTTAGCAACATTGGCCCAAACAGGAGATTTTAATTTGAATTAATTTCTTCTAATGTAACGTCGCCATTAGATTACATTATAATTGCTTTTAATTGAAAATACACGACGAGAAAATTTAGAACTAAATAGTATATTCTCTCAAGTTATTCGCGTCATTTTAAATGGAAATATAATGAATCTGAACATAATCTAATTCGTTAATCGGATTACCAAATTGATACTTTATTTTCAATGTTTGTTATTACTCAATGAAATGAACATTTAAATTTGGAATATTGTATATTTGCAAAGAAACAAAAATAACAAAAAATTATAATTATTATTTGAAATCAAATTATTACCCATGTGTAAATGTGTTTGTGTATGAAGTATACTGTTGTGTCAAAAACCTAAATCTTGCAAATTAATAAAATGTATTTACAATGAAATAAAACTTGTTGAAAGCAAATCAAAACATGTCTCTGACTTTTGCTAGATGAATTAATTAAAAGAGTTCAAAGACAACGAAATTGCACAAACATCTTCGTTTCGAACTTCCATTTTCGTTTCCACTGTCGTTGATTGTTAACTCAACTCATTTGAAATGAGTTAATTGTTATTATTACGGCTTCTTTGATGTTGACTCGTTTTTGGATTAATAAAGGGGGGATGATATCGGAGCAAAGCGCCCTCTCTCGTGTTTTTCTCTATATCTCTTTATTTTTTTTTCTTTCTCTCTCCCCTTTTGAAGTAAGTTGGTTTAAATCGGAGATTTTGGTCAAAGGTCGTGAAGTGTGACATTGCCACATATACACGGAAGTAACGTGATCAAAGTGGCGAGTTGCATCTTGTCATCGTTACTTTGATGATTTTGCCTGTTGTTTGTTTATTGTTGTTTCATTGACGTCGACGGGCTCAAACAAGCGTAAATACACAAGTCACGGCCATTGCCGCTGTAAACGCGCTTATTTGCGCACGCCAGGTGAATGCGAATTTTCGTCCGAGCTGTTACTCGCGCAGATTTCTCGGTTTATGCCTCGGGATATCACGAATTTCGTGTTCTCCGTTTCATGGGCTTGCGAATGTTTGCGGCTTGCGGGATGCATGAGGCCGTGTGTATTTGATTGTATATTGTTCATTGAGATCATTGATTCGACAAATAAAGCGTTCTATAAGAATTAACGTCTTTATAGGAACACAAATTTAACAAAGATTCATGCTTGACTTTTGATCGTATCAGTTAATTAATAAAACAAATTTACTTGTAGCAAAAAAAAACTATGAAATTCATGAAATTGCATAATTCAACTAATTAATGTAGCATTACATTATATTATAAATCAAATTTGTAAAGTTAATGTTGGCAAGATAAACGACTTCGTAAATTTAAGATAGGAAAGTTAAACAAGTTAAGTATAATTAATAAGCGAAATATTGTTAATATAAAAAAGAATATTATGGAATGAATAAATGCAGTCGTTGAAGAACTGCGATAAGGCTGAAAATATTATTTATTATTTAATATCTTTTAATATCTAGCGCAAGTTAAAAAGTCATTGTTCAATGAACTTTTTTTTTCAATATTCGCTTAAACGTTGTGCTCATCTTCTTAAACCAACAATTCAATTTAAAAATTTATTTTTCATTTAACCGTCGATTACATTACGTCCAGTCGAGCGAAAGAAAGTTTGAATTTCCAGTAGTCTTCGATATAAATATTTGAAAATAATATTCTTCGACAAAAAAATTGCTCGAAAAAAATGAACCACAATTAAAATATGTAAATGTCTAGCTCGTAAAAATTCTCTTTCACATGAGCAATTTGATTATTTTTATGAAATGTAACTGTGTATTTCAAAGTACCGTAAAAAATGTGGAAAAAAGAGAACTAAACAAGAAATAAACGGTAAAGAAATAAAAAGGAACGACAAAATAAAAAAGAAATTATGTTTCTTGAAGTAATCCAAAGAAGAAATAAATTAGATTTATCAACACTTGAATCATTACATCTTAAGTAGCAGAATTTTCGCGCATGAGTGTGAGTCAGAGTTCGCGTCTGTGTGAGCAATTGCTGCAATTATGCTTGCAACAGAGCGAAAGTAAATTAGAGCGCAAAAGCGTGCAAAGGATTAGATATCAGTTTTTGCGACCGAAACAGCAGATGCGTTACGTTTGAAGCACGGCTTGCGTTACTTGTTCACTAAGCATGTGTACATCTAAGAGAACAATTGTTTTTTTCCACACAAAACGATTTTGTAGAACGCTTTTTCTCTTTCCCTCATTGATCTTTGTGTTCTGTTCAATCCCCCGTTTTCTTTCCTCGTCTATTTCATTTACTTCTGTGACGATACACTGACGCGCTAAGCAAAAACCTACAAAACTGAAATTGTAAAATAAAAAAAAAAAAAAAAAAAAAAGAATAAAATGATCGAGGCGTTTCAGTGCTCTGTCATAATTTGTCGTTGTCTTTCCTGCCGAGCTATCGAAGATATAACGTTGGAAACAGACGTGTGTCAAAACGTTTGGTCAGTAATTGCAAACTCACAATTTATATACGTACTGTAAGTTCAATACGAAACTACGTACACTTTATTCTATTCAGAATTTCAGACTTTTGCAATATGAAATGTACAAGTTATGATTCTACTAAAATAAGTATTTAAAAAAAGTTACAGAATTTCCATAACGCAAATTAATCGACAATAATTCATTGAATAAATGAAACTAACCAAGTGTTGTTATTGTCAATGAAAGCATCTCGTAGATGTGGCTTTTTCGGTGGCCTTTCTGGAACCCAATCGTCGACGGATATTGTGGGTCCAATGATCACTGGACCCAGAAGATCCGTTGACAAACTACCGCAACTATTGCTATGTCTGTGCTTAGGACTCGGCAGGTCCGAGTTAGTTTGCGTTCGGTTTGCTTTGTCTCGCCAGTTGCCATTAGCATAATCCGACGCTGAACTGGCTCTTCGCGAGGATGTTTGCTTAGGTCGCGGTGGAGGTTGAGGTGGTGGCGGCGGACTTTGTGGACTTGGCGCTAAATGCGGCTCGGAACGCCAGAATGCCTGCTGATGTCTCTCATAAAACGAGAGCAATGCTTTCTTCTGAATGGCTTTTAGAGTCGGGTCCGATACTCGATGACGTTTCTCTGGATCTAAATAAGTGTAGCGCATTTGCTGCTGCGGTTGTGATTGCTGTTTTTCCAGCTCACTGATTCGTTCTGCTACGGACAGTGGTTGTTGAGATGAATGAGAGCTCGAGCTTTGTACCCTGAAATAAATATTGCAATTGTCGATTTTATTTGTTTCTTACACAAAAAAATATTTACTTTTTTTACATTTAAATAAACTGTTAATAATTAATTTTGTTGTTCTACTTCATGTTTGTTTTTTGAATTTTGTATATTTAGTTTGTTTTAATGGTTGCCATTGTATTTTGAAAAAACATTTTTTAAGATATCATAAACATTAAACGACGCTTTTGTGAACAAAAATGTATTTGTACAATTGTAACTAAAAAATTTTCAGAGTAAACGCGTGAAAAAGAAGTAAGATAAGGCAATACTAGCTAATGGTCCCATAGTATAATAAACATGAAGCTTTAGCAAGAGCAGTGCGTGAGACGATGTTACAATAGCCTGTGATCACGCAAACTGTGAATAAGTACACAAAATAGTATCTTGCTGATAAAAAGTAAAAGAATAATTGTAGAAAAATTACAAAGGGTCAATTGTGAAGGTGCAAAGCTATTCACTTTGCAACCCTGAGTTACTATTTAATAACTTAATTTTTTACCGTTTTAAAACCGTAGAATGATTATTATTATTATGAACAAATAGTTTGAAAAACATCAAATTACATTACAAGTATATACTATGTATAAATTTAATATATATAAATAAAATGTATTTAAATTGATAATATTATTCACTTTTTCGAATTAAAAATGTCTATAATTTATTAAATTACTACAATTTTACATTTTACAATTCGTAAGTATGTATATCGCAAATATACCACAAATGTCTATTATATCAACTAATAAACTATATGTATACAATTATGATAGGAAACAAAATATAATATGAGATTTACAATTGGTAGTGGATCGTTTGTAGATATATTAATGATTTAAAGTGTCAAAATATTGTTTCTTCAATAAAAATATTTGTAAAATCTTATCATAGTCTGAAGTAAGTCTATTTCTCTTAACCAATTATCTCTTCTCTTGAAAAGAAAAAGAAAAAAGAAAACAAATTATCCCTCCAACCCACCTACTACACTGCGTATTATCCTGACTCTTATTCTGGACACTCGTTCCAATGGCATACAACTTCCTCTGGTTCCTATCCCTATCCAAATACAGTACACTCTCGGACAGATGTCGCTGTGGCGTCTGCACTCTGGCGCTATGCGCAATGAGCTGTTTGCTGCCCTGCATGAGCGCCACATCCGATCCAACGTCGCCTTCTCCAGCTGGAGTCTGCGACGTGGTTGGCGGCACCTGTGCCCTCGCTACCTGGAATTTGTCCGACGCAATGTGCCAATCGGCCTTGGATATTTCACTCGCAGTTTCGCTCGCTGTCTTTTGATAGCCTGGCGAAATGGTGCTGCTGGCATCGGACAGACAGTCGTCACGTTGCCATCTTTCGTCGGCAGGCAAAGATGAACGCATCGGAATTCCACTGGAGACACTCACATCCGACATGGAGCCGTGCCATTTTAAGGTCTCGCTGCTGGAGGCGCTACCACTCGAAGTGGTGACCACGCTGTCTCGGCCTTCGCGCGAGCCGTCCTCCCAAGAGGGCGCAGGGGGTCTCTGCGCCACCGCCTCGCTGTCCCTCCGCAACCTGCCGAGTGAATTATGATTGGTTAATTAATGTTTAACCAGAAAGTACAATCAATAAAGCGTTGTTTACGGCCTATCAATTTGTAATTATTCATTGTTAATGCTCGTTGGACGATGGAAAATTAATTATCTCCGATTTATGACTAATGGTCGATCAGTCACCGTGATCTATGAATATTGAGTCACGGATGAAAGATAAGATGCCTGAGTGTAATCGTTGATGCCTGATAAGGGGTTAATGAAGGTGACGCGAGGTGAAGGAGAAAGAGAGAGAAAGAAAAGGAAGGTGCAGCAGACTTATTTGATTAAATGTTGGTGCAATGATAAAAATGCTACATTAAGTAGAAGTGATGGTGTGAGATAATCAAAGTTTATTATTTTCTTGACTTAAGTGTCACGAATAATAATAAAGGCAATTTTGCGTTATGAAATTTGTAACACAAAATTCTTCAGATGCTTAAACTAATATTCAATCAAAGTTGCTAAATTTCTCTAGAAGATTATGCATGTTTTAATTTGAATACTTTTTAAAGAAAAGTTCTAATGATGATTAATAGGTAAATATTATATCATGACTTTGCAACATCTTTTTCTCTATCTCTTGCAACATCATTTATTGAATGTTTCAAATTTTAATGAAGATAACTCAAAAATGACGTAGAAAATACAAATAGTTTTAATATTTATAAGAAATTTGTACAATAAATTCATATTAACAAGAATAAAATGATATTATTTCTGGTAAATATAAAGCACTGTAATTGTACTTAATAGCAATTAGCTTGATCAAATATACAATTTATTATATTTCCATTATAATATACGATATATTCAGCGGCAATTTATTGGCCGACCGAGAAAATTATTGCAGTACCTTCTCTCGTACGTTATAATTAAGCCGGAAAAATTGTACAAAATAAAGAAGTTAAATTTATAGGATAATATTGGAATTTTATAATTTCAGACTATGCTAAATACCATAAATAAGTCAATAAATCTTAGCTATTAAATACAATAAT
This sequence comes from Gryon sp. ZL-2020, assembly GCA_022817425.1. NCBI lineage: Eukaryota > Metazoa > Arthropoda > Insecta > Hymenoptera > Scelionidae > Gryon > Gryon sp. ZL-2020. Next base: position 4,573 of record JABFPJ010005008.1, on the reverse strand, counting down.
TAGAACATTCACTAACGTTTGATTTATATAACTCTTTTTCCGTTGATTACGTTTCGTAACAGTATACCTATAATTATATTTTGTCATAATAATATCCACGCTCTTGTCATAAACAAATGAACCGTCATACTTTATAGATATGTCATTATTATGACTGACTGTGAGTTACGTTTTTGTGTACATACGTACAAGCGTTACCTACCGCTTTCATATATTTACATTTCGTCCAAACAAATGTTTATATTATTGTAGTAAACTTTATAATTTATTACAATCAGATATACGAAGTGACATTATTGATTTCTAATCGCTTCACTAATTACTGGTTACGTATATCCAGTTATCAATCATTAATTTCACACCTATCTTTCATAGCGTAATTACGTTTACTATATTCCACTTGATCACTTATTTAATAGACATCCATTTGATTAATTGCATTCTTCTCTTGACAATTTATAGAAAATGAAAATTTGATTAAATTACGTATAGAATTTCTGTTTGTCTAAACTGCCTTTTATCGATCGCAATATCTTTCATTTTCAAGTTTTTTTTTCATTTAAACTCTTTCTAATTTTACTGTATCTATTTCCATATATAACTTTGAGATTGACATCACAAGAGTATCATATTGCAAATTACATTGTACAGTTCAATACAATAATTATACGTGTGTAACAAATTGCCTATCATACATAATCAAAATATCCTAGAATTATTTTTATCACAAAATTAGACGTTGTAAAATGTAAATTCCTTATCATAAAACAAATTTGAACTTTCTTTTATTATCTTCAATTGATTCACGCAGGTGGTAATACAAAGACAAATTAGCTTGAATCGGTTTTTCTCCTATTTACAAATGAGTTTCTTCTTTTCTCGTCGATCTGACAAATGAATAAAAAATATCATTTGAATAGAATTACCGGTCCAAAAATGGCGTTGTCGTTGTTGAGTCCACACTGGACACGTAACTGTGATATCCCTCGGATTGCGCATAGCTCGCCTGTTGCGCATGTTGCACCATCGTGTATTCCTGTAATCCGGCTTCTGTCAACGCTGGCTCACGATATAAATCCACCTAAAACAGCACAAAAAAGTTAGCAAAATTATAATTCTAAGATGGAAACTATATTTCAAAAATATATGCAAAAATATATTTGGAATATATTTGTATAAACTCAAATATATTTTTGCGTATATTTTTACACATATTTCCATTAAATATATTTTTGAAAAAAAAAAATATATTTAAATATATTTCAAATTATTTAACTTTTTGCCAAAAATATATTTGATCTATTATATATATATATATACGTATATTTTAAAATATATTTTGTTCCGTGAGAATTTAAAATCATAAAATAAAAATTACATTTCAAAGTTTAAATTTAAGTATAAAAAGTGTAAAAGTGATTTACATACTGGTAAACTTAAATGCTTCTTGTGGAAGTTTGGAATGAAAGTAAATGAATAAAAACGCCGGAAATAAATCAAGCACACTCACTCGGGACATTCGAGGATCCTGGTAACTTCTGACGTAAGCCTCGAGATCCGCGTGGCTGAGTGTTTGCACGCCAGATTGGCGCTCTCTCTCCGGCGGCGAGGGTACCACGTACTCGGCGTCGCCCAAAGATTTGCCCTCGCGGTCCAATCGGGGCCACAGCCTTGGCTCTTCCTCGTTTCTGCCACGATACTCAAATGTCTCGTTGGGAATTTTTTCGCAACGCTCCATCACGGTTTTCAGCTGAAAATTGCAAATCAAAGTTAAACACTGTACAATCTCCTTTATATATATTTTTTTGCATTAAAAAAAGTACAGGTAAAAAATGAATTCAGTTTTTCAAACTAAAATACTCGGAAAAGTTGAAAGCAAATTAGTTACAATGTTGCGCCTGGAATTTGTGCTTCGTCAAAAACAATCGACAGTTTTGCCTCAAATAATCGCGTACCGAAGCTAAAGAATAAAATTTCATTCTTTATTGCCATTCCATCGATGATTCATGATTCTAAATGCTATGAAAATAACTCGCACGTTTACCTCCTTGGGTCTTACTTTCAATATCAGATTCAGCATTTACCTTGAAGCCCTTAGGCGTGACGAGGGAGAAATAATTTTGCATCTTTGTTCTTTATCTATTATCCAAACGTTCGGGCGCACAAATTGCCAACAAAAATGCATTCGAAAAATGTAACAGAAATAAAAAAAGCCAATATAAAATAAATATTCATAATTTAATGTTTGTTCTTCGTCTCTCTTTCTGTCTTTCTTTCTCTTCTTCTCCTCCAACACATTCCCTGTAACTAATGAGAATCGATAATCCAAGATAGGCACAGTGAAAAAGTGGATTCTTTCGCGCCCGCAGACATTTCCTTGTAAATCAGCGACTTTTAATGACTTTCCATTAATTACGATCCCACGATTGGAAAGCAAAAATTGCGCCAATAAAGATAACCAGAATGAAAGTCGAGCGTTATGCGTTATAACATCTGTTCTTCCATATTTTAACGCACAACGACAACCATATCTCCACATCCCTCCCACACTAATATACCCGCAAACTATAACTTTTGTCATGCGTTCTTTATCTAGCGTGTTTGTGACTTTTCCATTTGACAAAACAAAGAGATTGAAACGACGAAAGAAACCGGGCGGATTTATGCGATTCCAGAAATGAGTTTGAATTTATTAAGCTTCCTTATAAGAATGCATTCTTTATGATTATGCTCACATGTTTCATGAAAGAAAACAATTTCGTAATGGTTGTTTAATTCCTTTTTTTTCGAAATCGAATTAATTAAACTCGCAAAATTCTGGATTAATTGTATATGAATGATTTATGTAACAGTTGATTTGTATGATATAGAGTTTGTGATGAAAAGTTATGGAATAGAATTATGGCTTAGAAGTTAATTAATTTCGAAATGTACGTCTTGCAAGGAAAATTGTTTTCCAAAAATGAAACTTAATGGAATTTAATGGCTGAAGTTAATTCATAAATGATGATCAAACTAATCATGAATTATAGCTTTTTCGAATGAACCTGCAAAAGTTTCTTTTATATGCATTTAATTAAGGAACAATGCAATTTTCATTATAATAATTCAATGTACCGAACAAAACAATAAATGTTTTGTGAATCATTGTTTATGAAGGAATCGTCGTTTTGTGAATGCTTAACTGTATTGATTAGGTTTCAGTGAAAATTATGTCTCAATCCATCATTTGTGATTGAAAGAAAGATTATTAAATTGAATACAATATGATAGCTTCTATTGTTTGTTCGAGTTCGATTTGCATGATATGCCTTTGTAATCTACTCATTAAACATAACGAAATGATGTATTTACGTTCCTTTTTTATATAATAAATAATAAATACTGAATTTACTCGTGCGAATGTTAGAAAACTTGTAACTTGTCTGCGTTAATAAATGTTCAATATCTATAAAAAAATCCAATCATTAGAATCTACAAAAAACACTTTTTCATTTTTCAACTTTTCGATTATTTAATTATTAATTTTAAAACACTTTAAATAATTATAATCTTGTTTTAAATTAATATTTGAGTACAATCTTTTATTCGTATTCAGTCATAAAATCCAGTTGAATTGCAGAACAAATGATCGCAAGAAATGTATTTTCAATGCAAGCTAATCTTATTTTCCTTTGCATAATTTGTAAAGAAACAAACGCGTGGCATTTCCCAGACTTTTCCCACTGAAATATCAGTCGCGCGCCAGCCCCTATTGATCACTTATTTTTTATCTCTCTCTCTGTTTCTTTCCTTCGCCTCCCACAAGATTCCAACTCTCGGCATATTTATTTGTCAAGTGCACCTCTCCATGCTTTGCAAGGGGGAAAAAATTGCGCGGTCGGTGCACATGAAAGGTGTAACGTATCGTGTTAAACAAATGCACAAAGTCAGCGGCGAGAAATACAAACTTTGTTGGTGTTACTGAGCTTGATTGAATTTTCATCACAAACAATCACAATTCTTCTCTTAAATATTAATCTCTCTTTATCTGCACGAAAAAAATTGTATTAATATTAAAAAAAATTATATACCAATTTATATATAAATCCATATATATCTAATATATATATATATATATATATATAAGTGGCAATAAGTATAATATCCAGTTTATATAATGTTATATCATATATGGATAAATAATATAATCATATAACCATAAATATGTAAAATAAATATCAAATTATTTGAGCTTGAAAATATAGATAAAATATGGATGATTATATATCTAATATATATTAGTTCTAATTAATATTCTGAGTTAAAAATATAACATTAGAAAGAACTCAAATAGAAAAACACAAATAAGAAATAATAAATATTCAGTTTTTTTATTAATTTTCTTAGTGCATAAAATATCTATATGAAACAAATAATTTTTTTAATAATTTTCAAAAATTTAACATTTAATAATACAAAAACCAAAAAGTTAAAATTATATTTATTTATATAAAACATTCATTGAAAATGAAAAACAGTGCCAAGTACAAAGATTAATCTCATAGAAAGAACACAAATAAGAAATACCAAG
>JABFPJ010005007.1:0-12789 GCA_022817425.1 Gryon sp. ZL-2020 | reverse complement strand
TGGTATTGTTTCAAAAATCATTTTTTCGTTATTTGTCAATAAAGAATTGCCAGTGATGAACTGGTATTTAATGTTTACTGAAATTTTTTTAGTGATCAATTTTTCACTATTAATCAATGAAATTTTTTTAATGATCATTTATTTGTAATAGATAAATGAAATATTTACAGTAATCATTCATTCTTTATTGGACAATGAAATATTATTTAAGGTTTAATTTATTGTTATTGACTAATGCAAATTTTTCAGTGATAATTTTCTTGTCAATGGTCAATGCAACATTGGCAGTGATAATTCATTTGTTATTAGTTATCAAAAAATTTTTATTAATTATGTTTTTGTTATTGATTAATTAATGATAAATTTGTTACATACTATGTTTACATGTGTACAGTTTCTGATTGGTTTTTCGATTGTGGTTCTGCTAACTTTTACAAGAGTTTAGCAGAACCAGTTGGGTCATTCTTTTTATAATTGACCCATCAGTATCTCGATGTTCACCAAATGTTCTGGAATTTTTTTTTATAGATTCCTACACTATTCAGGATTAAAAGAAAATTATAACCGATTTTGATTGTCACATTATACGTTGCACAGAATTAAATTTTAAAATGCTCTCAAAAAAAGGGGAAAAAGAGGAAAAATTTTAATGAACCATAGAAACAATCTGAGATCAGCAAAAGTATCATAACCTTTTTAGTTTTGAATACCTATTATCTAACTTCATTGACATGTTTTTATTAATATTTTAATTTAAGATATTTCACTGAATAATAACATTAGAGGAAAAATTTTAATGAACCATAGAAACAATCTGAGATCAGCAAAAGTATCATAACCTTTTTAGTTTTGAATACCTATTATCTGACTTCATTGACATGTTAGATGTCAGCATTTGCGAAAATTGACATATTTCAGAATTTTTACTTGATAAGCAAAAAACTGTGAATTTTAGAAAAAAATTGTTTTCTCGAAAACTCCATCTTGGATTATAGTTTTTTTTGTGCAAAATTTTTATGAGATCTGGAACTATAAGTGTACACAATTTCAGCCATGGTTTTCCATTCTTTTCAATTTTTTAGCATGTTTAATCAAAAATATTGTTTTTGCATATATTACAGAGAATCAAAAAGTCAATAAAATTCATGTTTTTTTAATGAATTCTTTATTTGATCCCTAAATCTCTAAATAATACAATCCATTGATTAGTACTAGTATATCCATTTATTTGTTCAAATTGATAAAAATTAAACAATATCCAAATCTAATCGCCCATATAGAAATTGACGGACGGAACAGTACTGGCAAAGTACTAAAGTCCATCGAGCGACCGTTGGCAGAAACAGTTGGCAGACCGTTGGGAAAGTGACACCAATTTCCTCTGGCCCAGTTGTTAAGCCAGTGGTTGCATTATTGTTATAAAAAAATTTTTTTTTGCTTTTTTAAAAAATTATTATTTTTTTATTATTTCTAATTAAGTTTTTTCATATTATTTTAGTTTCGAAGATATTTTTTTATTTTTCTAGCTTTTTAAAAAATCCTCTGGTCCTAAGAATTGAACTTCGATCTCTCAGCTTACTGGTCTCGTACTATATCCACTAGGCTATGATGCCTTCGAAAATTAATAGATCTAAATACCTTCTTAAGTTGTTGCCTGGTATTGTGCTTACGCCAGTACTGGGCCGATGGTTAAATTTAATGACTTTATTGAAGAAATGTAGTTTTTTTTTACATTTATTGATTTATTTGTTAAATAGAATTAATATATGGATTATTATTAATGAATAATGAATAATATATTTAATATTTATTATGAAATATAATATATTCTATTTTTCCAAAGAGGGCATAACTAAAAATTATAAAGAAAACATGATATAAAATTCAATTCTTATATAAAAAAATTCAATAAACAAAAAAAACATATTTGATACTTAAGAAACTAATACATAAATAATGCATAATTTTAAATTATATTATCATATTTTTTATATTATTATACTTTTTAATTAAAATCAGAAATGCACTCCAGCTACATATCTTTATCTCTTATTTCTCTGTTTCAACATGCATTTTTGGTATTTTGATTTTTAAAATGAAAAATGTAATGAGTAATGAAATTATATAATTTATTAAACATAACCAGTACTTGTCCGTTGGTGTCCCAGCGGTTGACTTGAATATGTGATAACCGTCGATGTAACAGTAGATTAAGTACTGATTGAATACTAAAATCAGTACTTGGACAGTACTGACTGCCGACAGATGGCAATTACAAAAGTTTAAGGCCTGGCCCGTTTGTTACTGTTGGTATACTACTGATTTTTCTACATGGGTCAATTAGTCAACATTTTGATCAACAGTAATTCGTATGCTTGGAAATTTGATTGTCGAAATTTGTATACTTTGAATCGTGCCGCGAGCGCAATCTACATTATGAATATTCATCAAAAATTTCAGTGCTGCTGCCATTCTCTCGATATTATTGTGTCGGCAGCAAAGTAAATACTTAAATTTTTTATAATTTTTAAGCATTAGTAGCTCATTGATTCACACTTGTGTCAGTTCTTGTACAATTTGTTTACAAATTGAGTGCGTTAATGTTGAAGATAATCTTCAACAAAATAAGTTAAAGGTAAGACATGTTTTTTGACGCTAACCTATATTAGATTGAATTAGGTTAGAAATTAAATTTTTACTGTGAATTTTAATTTTTTAATTTAGATTAAATTTTATAAGATTATTTGCAAATCATTAAACGTTTTTTGTTTTGTAGAGATGGAGTCCGATATTGGTTGTTCTTTACAAAATATTCATTTTAAGTGTTCTGCTGGAAATTACAAAACCGCTAGTGATTTTTCTCAAAGAGAACTTTTTTTGATTGGACGAAGAAGTTGATATAGTGGGCAACTTGAAACAATATCTCTAAATCATGAGAGGCAGTTTCTTGTTTTCTACGTACAAAAACAAACCAAGTGCTGCGACCCACTGAATCACCACGCCAATCCAATCAAAACATCCCTATGGACTATCAATGAAATGTTTGAGCGAAATTATAATTCAACGATTCCTAAAATTTTGGAAGGAAATAAGCTTTGTTCAAACTGCTGCAAGCATATTCAACAAAATTATGCTGTCAATGAGCACACGGAACGTGTGAGTTTTTATTCTGACTGTTTTTTCTTTATTTATCATTTTTCAGTTGTTTCAGTTGTTTCAGTTCAGAATCAATGATAGTTTAGCCATTTTCAACATCGAACCGATTAAAAAAACTCAGCTTACAAACAAAACTTACAAACTGAAAAAGTTGATGAAATAATAAAATTTTATGAATCATCTTTTGATAAAATTCTGGGTACTAAAACACCTAATCAGATGACAGCTAAAAAAATTAATAGAATATTTTATTCGCAAAATAATAATTTTTTCACATTTTATTATATTCAATAATTTTAAATTATTTGTTTTTGTAGATGTCGTTGACAGAATTGACAATGAGATTGATGGTAGAGAAATGTTACTTCAGCTGAAAAAGAAAGTTTCAGTCTACTAAATCCAGAAAAAAAAGAAAAAATCAGAATTTTGTCAGTCTTGCCATTTTCTTGGAGTTCTAACAGAATATCAAGAGAGTTCGAGGTTTCCAAATATCTTGCAAACAAAACTAAACAGCTAGTTGCTGAAAATGGCATACTGTGCTACCCGAAACCAAAACCGACAAATGTGCTTTCCGAAGAGACACTTCTGCAAATATCAAACTTTTATCTGGATCCTGAAGTATCAAGAGAACTACCTGAGAAAAAAGATTTTGTAAGTGTTTCTATTGACGGGAAGCGAGAACATAAGCAAAAAAAGTCTTGTCCTGGGTAATCTGAATGAAATGTATCAACTGTTCAAAGAGCGATTCTCTGATACTAAAATTTCATTTTCCAAATTTGCGGCATTGAGACCAAAACAATGCGTATTAGCTGGAGGTTCAGGGACTCATTCTGTTTGCGTGTGATGTATACACGAGAATTTTAATCTAATGTTAACAGGAACAGCTTTATTGTCCATAGAGTATAAAGATGAAAAATTGCACAAATTCTCAGATTTTTTAAGAGTTATCAAGTGTACACCACCTAGAGAAGAATGCCATTTGAGAACTTGTGTTGATTGCTTAGATGTTACACATTTTAAAGATGAGATACTGAAAAAGCTATAGTCTGAGGATATAGAAAGTATAACGTACCAGCAATGGGTCAACGTTGATCGATGTACATTAGAAACGACGATCAAATCAACTAACCAATTTGTAGACGTATTGATGGAAAAACTTGAGCAGCTCTCGACCCACCACTTTATCACCAAGCAACAAGCAGAATTTTTCCGACAAGTAAAAACAAAAGCTACTGCTGGAGAAGTCATCGTAGTTGCTGATTTTTCTGAGAATTATTCGTTTGTACTTCAGAACAATGTACAAGGGGTCCATTGGAATAATTCTCAATCGACAATCCATCTCTTCTGCTGCTACAAAGGAGGCGAAACGTCAGAAACACAATATAAGAACAAATTCAATTTTCTAAATTTGAGTTTAAACGACGAAGATTTTGGAATTCCAGCGGAATGGCACTTTTTTGCCACTTCTCATGGCAAAGGTCCTAGCGACGGTCTAGGAGGAACAATAAAACGTTCAGCGTCACGTGCAAGTCTGCAACTAACTCCCGAAAAACTTATTAGGGAAATTTAGGGAAAGGATGATCCATGTATTTTTATATAATGACTTTTTTCTTAATGTATTTTCATGAGCTACTTTTTTATGAAATATTATAATGAGGTTTCACTTAGCTATATATGTCATTTAAATTATTTGATTTGAATAACATTGAAAATTGATATTGACATTTCATTATATAAAATAACAAAATTAATAAACAAAAATTGAAACCAAATATTGTGCAAAGGTCGGTGTATTTGCCGAGGTTGTACACATGTAATGTACAAAAAATTAGTGTAACTCTGTTATGCAAAATATATTAGGTATACAAACTATTTTTCGTGTACATAATATATAGGTTATTCTTTTTACACGGAAAATTTTTATTCTCCGTGCATAAACAGTAGCCAATTTCGTCTATGAAACAGAATTCATACACAAATTAGTATTGATTACTATGAGTTTAGTGATGAAAAATCATTAAAATATCATCATAATAAATCTTGATTTAAAAATATATCTTTACATAAAATGATTTTTCAGAGTTATTAAGATTATTTTCAGCTCCGGCCAACTTGACTGTTGTTCTCGTAAAATTTGACAGATACAGGTGGTGTGGTACAAGAATAATTTTATTCTTGTAAAAAGTAGTATTAGTTTTTGAAGTGTGTGGTTAACATTTTTTGGCGTTATCACAGACAGTGTTATTTTTTATTCTTAATTTTTCTTTCTTATATTAAAGAATAGAATTTATTGTTAACCTTGTAATTTCACCTTTATCATAAATTTTTATACTTCTAAATTTTATAGTCAACAGTTATGGTATTTGCATCAAGTGTCAAGCGTAAAGAGTATTTGATTAAAAAAATGTTAACTTGTTATAACGACATATTGTAGTTTAATTCACATATTTATATTTAATTATTAATTAAGTGTCTTATTTAATTATATTAGTTATTTGTGTATAATTAATATACGTGTGTTATGGTAGTGTAATACATGTAGAAAAAGTTTTTTTATACTTAAAAAATTATGTAAAAAGTGTTGTTTATGTGAAAATGATTCTTAACTTTATGCTACTTTATGCAGGTATCATCCGCACCTTGAGTTTACTATTGAAAGAGAAAATGATAAACGTAGCATTAGTTTTCTGGACGTATTGGTGGAAAAACTTGTGCAGCACTCGACCCACCACTTTATCACCAAGCAACAAGCAGAATTGTTCCGACAAGTAAAAACAAAAGCTACTGCTGGAGAAGTCATCGTAGTTGCTGACTTTTCTGAGAATTATTCGTTTGTACCAGAACAGTGGACAAGGGGTCCATTGGAATAATTCTCAATCGACAATCCATCCCTTTTGCTGCTACAGAGGAGGCGAAACGTCAGAAACTCTCGAATATGTGATCATTTCGGACGACTTAGATCATAACAATTCAGCTGTGAATTATTTTCAAAAATTGTTAATTAATTACTTAAAAAGGAAAGTTCCTAACCTGAAAAAGCGATTTACATGTCTGACGAAGCGGCCTCACAATATAAAAACAGATTCAATCTTCTAAATTTGAGTTTACACGACGATGATTTTGGAATTCCAGCGGAATGGCACTTTTTTGCCACTTCTCATGGCAAAGGTCCTAGCGACGGTCTAGGAGGAACAATAAAACGTTTAGCGTCACGTGCAAGTCTGCAATTACCTCCCGAAAAACAGATTCAAACTTTTCATTATTTTCATTAACTACTTTTTTATGAAATTTTATAATGAGGTTTCACTTAGCTATATATGTCATTGAAATTATTTGATTTGAGTTTTCTTTTGATTTTTCAGTTTTCTGGACGTATTGGTGACGGTTGGAGATGATCCATCACGACTGATTGGTACCGTAAGCCAACTTGGTCTGGCCGAGTTCTCAACTGCCTAATATCTGCAGTTTCAAACGCAATTTGTTCACACATCTATTTACTTGGCAAATTCAGCTGTAAACGTGATCCGCAATTAACGCTATTATTGCTAATTCATTCCTCCACTACTCTTCTTTTTTTTCTTTTTTCTTCATTTTTCTGTTTTTTTTTCCTTTCTTCTGTTTTAATTTTTTCATCTGCTTTGTCTATCTCTCTGTAACCAGCCAAAAGGGGTTTTTCCCTAGGCGCAATACTTTTTAAATAAATAAAATAAATAAATAAAATTTAAATCCTAGAACATATATTAATAAAGAATGAAAAAAGAAAGTATAAATTAAAATCAAAATCATACTAGTCCTACTAATATATAAATTTCAGTCTATGTCTGTCTGTTTGTCGGTTTGTCTGTCTGTCTGTTTGTCTGATTGTCTGTTACTTCATCACGGCTAAACTACTGGACCTATTTAGTTCAAATCAGTGTCAAATTACAGCTTATACTTTCCTGAATGTCATAGGTTATATAAAAAAGTGTTTATTGTTTCGAATTTTGAAAAAAAAAATTTTTTTCCCGATTTTGGGCCCCCCCCCCTTCAGGCGGTTGTTAGGGGGGTATCAGGGGATTGTCAGGGAGTTGTCAGAGAGTTGTCAGAGAGTCGTCAGAGAGTCGTCAGAGAGTCGTCAGAGAGTCGTCAGAGAGTTGTCAGAGAATTGTCAGGGACTTGTCAAGGGGTTATCAAGGAGTTGTCGGGGAGTTGACAGAGAGTGGTCAGGGAGTTTTCAGGAAGTTTTCAGGAAGATTTCGGGAAGTTTTTAGGAAGTTTTCAGGAAGTGGTTTGGAGTTTGTTTTCGAGGTTGTGCGAAAGTTCTTAAGAGGTTCTCAGACAGTGTTCAAAATAAGGTCAAATATGGTCACATTAAGGCCAAATATGGTCCTAATAAGGGCCATATTCGTCAAGCATTTTTTTATTTCAGGTGTCCTGATTAAAGCCAAATTCGTTTCTCTTAAGACCAACTATGGTGCCAATATGGATTTTCAGGAAGTTGTTTGAAGGTTCTCAAGAGGTACTCAGACAATGTTAATAGTTATTTCAGAAATTGTTCAAAATAATTTTACGAATTTTTTAGAATTCCTACACAGGGTCCTACACGGAAAAAAACTGTTCTTACTGAACATTTACTTGTAATACATAAACTGTTTAGCTGCTATTGGAATAAGTAAACTGTTTAGTTATTTTAGACAAATAAATGTATGTAATTAATATTATGTGACATAGAAACAAGGTTTAGGTTAAATCCGTATGACGTTTGGCTGACTCAGCTAAACCGATTACGTTTTCGAAATATACTAAATTAAGGTAGAAAATTAGTCGACTGGCTAACTTAAGAATTTAATGAAGTTTCAGTAAGTTATAAAAGAAATTTTTCTACATTTTTAAAGATTTTTTAAGATTTTTAGAATTATTTACTATATAGATTTTGAGAAAATAAAAAAAAAACAAATTGGCGTATTTATAATGGCAGCATATGGCAGATACAGGTTATGTGTAGCAGTTTGCGTGAAAACTTAATAATTCATACATCTAAAAAACTTAATACAATTACTAAAAACGAAAAACAGGAAGTTCAATTATTATTGAACAATATGATGGAAGATGAAAACAATTTACCACCTGGAAAAAAAATTATTACAATTATAAAAATGTAATCTTTTTCCAATAGGAAGTGATGATCGGGATGACATTTACGCGCGATAGTGCAAGATTGGCAATTCTGCATTTGAATGTGTCGGCCGAACAATTCATAGATGAGCAAATATTATACTATTATTCTAATACAAAGAAAATTGTAACTTTTTTAATAAAATAATATCATCTAAATAATATTAATAAACAACATTATAATGATTAATGTTACTGAATGAAATTGATCTAAATGTTTGAAAATTAAATTTAAAAATGTTTTTAAATTTAATTTTCAAATTTTTGGTATTTATAAGAAATTTATAACGCAATTTGAAAAAAGAAATTCTTTATTTTCATAAATAAAATGAAACAATATAAGCAACAAACATTGTGAGAACTTTTGAGCGAAATAGACACATTAAATGCAGGTTAGACAAGGAAATAACTACTCAAATTACAAATGTTTATGCATGGTCATTATCGCTGTTTGCCAAGCTTTTCAAACGTGTTGACAATGTTTTAATTATTCTTATGTTGTTTGTGACCTTGGGTTTTCCGTTACCGTTGTCATCAGCCAACAAAACTTTGATTGATTCATCTTGACCTAGACGATAAGTCGATGTTAAAATTTGCATGGTGATCCCATTTTCCGCTAGACGATTTATCATAGTACCTGAAATTACACCTTTCAGACACTGGAGGTCTACACTATGCAAATGTTTCAATTCAGAACGCATTTGTTTTTTATAAATTCATCGGTTTTCATGCATGTCGAAACAGTATCAGCGCCGCAATTTACAAACTTGCGAATCTTTTTGAGGGTGATACAATCATCAAGAGCTTCATGCGCATTTTTGGGATCCCAGCCATGAAGAAATTTCTCCGCCAATAATGACTGCTGAAACGACTTCTCATTTTTAGTTTTTTCGTTGGTTTTGAAAATGTTTAAAGTGTCCGTCACGCCGCAGACGATATCACAGAATTCTTGCAACAAGTTGGAATCTCGAAGCAAACGATAAACTCGAGGAAAATCGAAGCGGAATGAGTTGTGATCAACAAGTACAATCGGTTTATTAAGATTTCTGAGAAACTGAAGGAATTTTTCGCACATAATAATTTTAGTTGTAGCAGCGACGGGTCTTCCTCGGAGCAACAACTGTCCACCGGTCATTTCCAAACCAGTTTTAGCTTTGCTTTCAGATGAAAATTTACCCACTGGATAGGCGTACTCGCTGAAAGTAAATCCTTTCCCTTCTTTTCCAGCGCATTTTCCAGCGATTTGTACAATTTCACAATTTTTAGACAGTCCGGTAGTTTCAATGTCACAGTATACAACGATGGTATTGTCAGTTACTGGCGAGATTCGCAGAAAGTCAACTTTGGTTTGATTTTGCTGGGGAATGTGCTGATTGTTTTGCAGGAATGCTACATTTGACATGTACGACACGCCTTCTCCTCGGTTTTGCTGTATGCGTTTTCGTTTCTTTTGTTTTTTTAAAGAGATCCGGCGAGACTTGTATGATACACTACGCTTTAGCTGTCTCCGTTGCGATCGCCAACGATCAACAGTTTCGGTGTGCTTGGGTGTTTGAACCTCGTGGCAAATTATCTGTTTCGTACACGTCGCAAAGATAGTTGACACCAAGATTCGTATGAGCTGCAGCGGCTGATACCCGATAATGGTAACTAGATGTTCCACTATAAAACCTGCTTTTGGGTGCTTTACTAACGACGGTATTGTTAAAGCTTTCATTGGATTGCGTAGAGCCCCCTTGTGTCAAACTACCGGCGTTACGCGCGAACCGTTCGAAAATGATTTCCAGATCTTCACGTAGTTTATCACCCGTCAAATTTCGTCCGCCAGGTAAATCTTTGTGTACGTAGTCTGTTGGATTCAAAGAGAAAGTACACCATTGGCCGCACGCGTTGTGCTCTCCGAAAGCATGCCGAACTATGTTCCGAATAGCAGATGCAGTGCCAGTAGGATCGTTCCGATTCTGTGCCAAAGCGTACCTAAAACATTTGTATAAGTAGTTAATGATGCTATTTTCAATTTTGTGGAACTTTTTCAGCTAATATAAAAAGTTTGTCAAACTTTTTGCAGCATGATTTGTGTCACGTCACTTCTCAATTACGCGCTGTTCGCTCGGACTTGAGCAACGCCAGAGCTGTCTCCGTCACCGATAAAAACCATCTAATCTCACGTTTGCTTCCGCGAGACTCTCATTTTTATCGGACATTAGATCAACAGCAGCTGCAGTTTCCATAGACTTTGCCGTCCCATCATATACACCACGACAGTTGTGCATTTCCGGATCATGTCCAAGTTCGCATTTAAAACATTTTCTTGTTTTAGTTTCATAAGCAATTAGCTTCCTGGTTCTGTAACCGAAAAGTGAACCCTCGGCTGTATTAGAATCTTAGCTTCTACCAGTTCCTCGAGTTCCGAATCCTGCGTCGAAGCTCCTAGCAATACCGATACGCTGACTTGGATTTTTGGAATCGACAAGACTTGATGATCCAAATCTAAGGAGGAAGAGGACAGGAATATGGTAATGATATAGACTTGGAAATAATTGGATCGAATTAGGATCAATATCGAAATGATGGTACTGTGGAACTAAAGAAATAATAGTTAAAAACAAAAGTAAAACTAAATTTCTTTGATGAAACGTCGTTTATTTTGTGTAAAAATTACACTAATGGAAAAAAATATTAGTAAATAATGATAAATAAGATCTTGGATTAAAAAATTAAAAATTTTTGCTGGACATAATTGATAAAGGAAACCTTTTCGATGGCTGGACCGATTATATTTTCAGCAGCCTTCAACGTGTTGTTCGAGACAGTAGGCAAGTCCATTGAAGACAAAATTTTGTTGACAATTGTTGTGCCATTTCCACTATCGATCATGCCTACAAAATCCGTTAAAAACAATCTCATCAAGCTTAAGAAAGCAATAATAAAATGTTTTTTCGGTAACGTTTTTAACCTGCAGCAAGTTTGACATTTATAATGTATTGTTGACTCGAGTTTTTGGTCGCAATTCCTTGTTTCAGTGGAGCTGTTTTTGACGTGTGGATACTTTTTAGCACTTTGCATGAGGAACAGCGTACCGACCACACGGAAAGGAGTCCGTACTTCTTCTCTTTCTCAATATTGTCAAACGATAGGCTTACATCACAATCAGTGCACCGCATATATTTTTCAAATGACAACAGTCAACAACTCGTAAGCCTTTCACGACACATTTGCAATGAGAATCGGAGCACTCTTTTTCTTCTCTCGCTCTTGCAGCTTGTAGTTTCCGATGAGCTGCAGCTTTGATTCGCTTGTCCAACACTTTTTTTTTTATGAATCGACCACATTTCCGAGGCGTTGGCGTTTTTGATACTCCTTTCATTATTTACCGTTGTAAACATAACCTCTCTACACATTGCTGTCATGCGCGCTCACAATAAATCGACGGAAGTTGCAAGGCTTGCAAAACATCAAGAGTTGAATCATCACATAAGTCAAGTAATGAACTATTTTTATCATCTTCTTATTAATACTTTGTTTATTAAATTAGTTTTTACGTCAGTTATTTACGGAATAACTTTTTGATAAATTATAAAGTTGGTTAGAACATTAAAAGACACATTTTTTTGACACAAAAAAAGTATTTGTTTTGACTTTGAAATCGACTAATTTTCTACCTTAAAAGTGCGGGAAGACGTTCAACAAACGTTCATTTTACGTAAAAATCGGATTTTTTGTATGTTTATGGGGTTTTATTGTTAAACATCATCGTTTTGATAGGTTATATTATTACTTTATGCCTTTCTACCATATTTTATGTATTTTTAAATGATTTTCAAAATTTTTGAAAATTTGTTATTTTAACATTAAAAACTTCATTTACATCAAAGTACAAATTAACCTATTCTTTCGGTTTAGTTATTTCATTCAGGGATGGGCGTGATCTCGATACTTTAAGATCGTGATTTTTTTTCCACCGATCAAAAATAGTTGAAGATCGCATATACTTAGCAAACCATTAATCTTTCTGATGTATCATCGGAAACATTTGGTGATCAGTACTTCTACTCATTAAAGATCATGTACATTTAGCAAGCAGCGATCTTGGAGATTGATAATCCCAGAAATTTGACAATTAGCAATTTCAAAAAATTAAAGATTGCGATTGTTTAGCGATCAAAAATTTTGAAGTAAGACAGTTTGAAAGTTGGAAATAATCATCGATTTTGGAGATCGAAGACGGCTCATATTTGGCAATCAGCGATTTTTATGAATTGAAGATCGCCAATGTTTAGCGTTCAGCGATGCTTCTTGATCGAATATCGCCAATGTTTAGCGATCAGCGATGCTTATTGATCGAAAATCGCCAATGTTTGGCGATCTGCGATCCTTGATGATTGAAGATCGCCAATGTTTAGCGATCAGCGATCCTTGTTGATCGAATATCGCCAATGATTGGCGATCTGCGATCCTTGCTGATTGAAGATCGCCAAT
>JABFPJ010005006.1:0-12790 GCA_022817425.1 Gryon sp. ZL-2020 | reverse complement strand
TTACAGCAACGTTTCACAACGTTACTGTAACGTGTGAGTGTCCAACCTGAAAAATGTTGCAGCAACGTTGCAGAAATATTGCAGGAACATTACATCAACGTTTCATCAACGCTGCATCAACGTTGCATCAATGTAACAGGAACGTTAAAGCAACGTTGCAATGTTTTTGCAATGAATTTGAAGTAGAAATTTTTGTTATAGAATTTCAACAAGTTTGAAATTTTTTTTTACCAATTTTATAAATACCCATATATGTGTAACAACGTATTTCCTGTGCTGATATTAACTTTGCGACGTCGACGCAACGTTGATGTAACGTACATGTAACGTTCATACAACATTGATGCAACATTGCTGCAATGTTGATACGACGTTTCTGTAACGTTTCTGCAATGTTGCTGCAACGTTTTCCAGGTTGGACATTCACACGTTACAGTAACGTTGTGAAACGTTGCTGCAACGTTGCTGCAACGTTACTACAACATTACTGCAACGTTGCTACAACGTTGCAGTAATGCGTTAGCATTACTGCAACGTTATAACGTTGCGTTATCTTGTGTTATAGAAAACAAAAAATTTATTATTGTTATTGTTTATTTGAATAATTCTTATTTTCCAGACAGATTAAATTTATTGAAAGAGTTTCTGTATGATGTAACAGAGGTGCATGGTTGCGCTATAATTTTGGGAGGAGATTTTAATTCTAGGCTCGGTAATCTTGGATCTCTGAGTGCTGAACTTGTTGCGAGCTCGAACATTATGGAGAGCAGACAATCACTCGATCCTGTCGTCGACGAAAACGGCACTGAGTTACTTGAGGTGATGGACGATCTCGGCTTCTCCCTACTAAACGGAAGATCGCTAGCAGATAGCAAAGGAAGCACACTTTTATCGGCCAAAACGGTGCAAGTGTGATAGACTACGTGTGGATGAACCCTTTTGCACTGTTGGACGTGGAAAACGTTGAAGTATGCGAATTTGGACTATCTGACCATTTGCCGGTAAAATGAACTTAGAAAACGCAAATCGCAGACAACAAATACCATTCCCAGCCAACAAGAACTATGAAGCTGATCTGGAAAGATGTACTGGGTGCGGAATTCCACGACAAATTGCGCGACGTAGAGGTGCCTGGTACGATAGAGATTGAAAAAGCATATGAGCAGTTCTGCAACGTTGTGAAACTAGCTGCAACGGATGTGGGAATGCTTCGAGAAATTTGCACCTACAATCCTAAGTCCATCAACGACAAACCATGGTACGATAAGAGCATCAAGTTCTCGAAAAATATTTATATATATTAGTAAGATTATATATATTTCATATATTTTACATATATTTTTATGTATCTTATTGTACATTTTTTTATCTCAAAATCTATAAATTATTTAAAATTTATTTATAATTATTCATTCTTTATAAAATAACAATGTACACCTTTTTGGAATTTTATTATATTTTTAATTCACACCTGAATTGTGCTGCCCTCTTGCGGTGTATTAAAGAAAGGTACACGATTTTGTATGTGTTAATAAGCCGTTAGGAAACAGTTTTTGACCGATTAGAGTTTGAGCTTGACAGAATAAGTTACAAAAATGATAAAATAACAATTAACTGTTGTTATTGTTATTTATCATAAAAAATTAGTTAAAATAAGTATATTTCGGCTTTGCATTTTTAAATTTGTACATAATGCGTGAAATAAATATAGCGATTTGAGGTTAGTGTTCTGATGTGCGACGCAAATAAATGCCGGTCGTCTGCTGACTTTTGCGACGTCAGACGACCGTCCGATTTGATACAGGGTGCTGGAGAGACGAGCAAGGAGCGAAGCTGACCGGATGAGAGAGTGCACTTCGCCAGCTCTCCTTCTCCGCTAAGGGCACAAGAAACGACGGATGAACACGAGCATCTAAGCGCTTATCGACGATGACTCTGAACTCTACACAGCTAGCCCGGGTAAGCTGGAATATCCTGAGGAGAAAGACAAAGCTCCCAAGAGTGACTGGAAAACGATGACAAAGGCGAAAAGGAAGAAGAAAAAGGAAAAGAAAGATAAACCAGAATCAATGACAGATGATAACAGAAAGCCAGAAGGCCACAGAAACCTATCTAGAAATTGAAGCACGACGCAGTATTGATGCAGAAATATGGGAATCGCAGTTAAGCTGAAATCATCCAAGACATTCGACGTAACGTCAATCCGGAAGATAACGGCGTAGACATCTGAGCTATCCGCAGGATCAGCGATGGGGCTGTTCTTGTTGAACACGAGAGGAGTGTGACGAATGATAACAGGAAAATGTTTAGCGAGGCACTTTCGATACTGCCTTGGTGAAAAACATAGCTCCGCACATCAATGTAGAGTTTCGGGACCTCGACTGTATCACCATGATGTCGGTCGTCGAAGCAGCTGTGAAACGCGACTTTGGCGAATGTGCGAGACTTCGGAAGGTCACACTTACGAAGCCCAACACTAGAGGTCAGATAGTTGCAATACTGGAGATAGACAAAAAAATTGGTCTGAAACTTCTGGAAGCTGGACGAGTGAAGGTTGGATGAATATACGGCAGAGTGCGAAAGAGAGTGTCACCAATGCGTTGCTTCCGCTGCCTCAGATTTGGACATTGGTTGAACGCTGCCTCAGATTGGAACTTTTGAGAATCCTGACCGAAGCAAACCCTGCTTGAAATGTGGAGGCAGGGATCAAAAGGCCGTAGTGTGCAGAGCGACCGCAAATTGTATGCTATGCATGGAAGAAGGTGTCGAGGATAACGCAAGGCACCACATTCTATTATCCGGTAGATAACTGGCAGACGCGAGACGCAGAGCAACATGAAGATGCTCCAGCCAAATCTCAACAGGAGCAGGACGGCCGATGACCTGCTGGACGAGCTACGTTATGAGAAGAGGATTGACATTCTGCTTTTGAGTGAACAGTATGAGGAAAAGGATGATATAGTGTGGTTCTCCGACCAACTGGAAACAAGTGCGATCTAGATACCTGATAGAAGCCGATGTCCAATCGAAGATCATGGAACAAATTTGTGAGCTGCTACTAAATTCCGAATGAATGAATCGCCGACTATCAGAATAAACTCGACGACCTGAAAGACACAGTGTTGGAGATATCTACGCCAGTGGTGATGAGAGGCGACGTTAAGGCTAAGGCTCTGGAATAGAGAATTCCGGATCCAGATTCGCGTGGGAGACGTTTACTTGACCTGATTGCCAGGATTGGAATGGCGGTACTAAACGTTGGTACGACGACATCATGCAGAAGACATGCAGATATAGACAGACTATACCAAATGTGATATTTGGACCCGATGATATTCTGAGGAAAATAACTAATTGGCCGGTCTTTGAGGACTACACCGGAAGTGACCATCAATTATAAAACTTTTGATGTACTACAAGAGAGTGCACGAATGGAAAGGCACAACATACGCAGAACACACACATGGAATACCGCGAGCATGAACATGGAGAGACTAACAACAGTTTCACAGAGAGGGAATTGTCTTGATACCGAAGAAAGACGCGGTCTCAACGAACGTGCATCAGCAGAAGCTCGTGTCGACCACACGATGCGACTACTTGCAAAGGCATGTGATACCGCTTTGACCAGGAAAAGATCTCTAAACAATCGGCAACCAGTGTACTGACGAACGCCAGAAATTGCCGATCTTAGAAGAACATGTGTCCGCTTGAGAAGAAGAGCGCAACGAATCCGCGGTAGACCTGATGTAGAATTACATATTCCGCAATACGTTGCAGCCAAGAAGGATTTCCGCATGGCGATCAAGCAAAAAAAAATTGGCAAATAGCGCCAGGTCATCGAAGAAGTCGAGAGGGACTCTTGGGGCCTAGGATACAAAATTGTAACCAAGAAACTGGGCGAGCTATCGAGCACAAAAATGGACTCTAGAACGTGGAGGAAATAGTGGCGGCCCTATTTCAAGAACACCCAGGGAGACACTCAACATTGCAGATGCGAAAGAAACCCATCCCCTCACTGAAGATGAGTAAATATAAATAATATAAATAATAAATAAATAATGAGTAAATATAAATAATAAGTAAAAATATTGAAATTAAAGAAAAGTAGAACAAAATTGAAAACAGAATGAATCGAGGCAGAATCGACAACGGAAAATATTGAAATGGAGGCTGAACAGAGGGTAAAGCGAATACAATTAAGTCTCCTTTGTAGTTTTCAAGCTGACCAATGGCTATTACGCAGTTGTTGCTACTTGGAGAGGGTGTGTTTTCAGCGATATAAATAATAGAATTGAATGTATTTTGACCAAAATGTTCAACTTTAATTTCTTGTAGATTTGTATTAGTTACTTTATCTGAAGCAGAAATTAAAGGAACTTCTTCGTTTAGATAATCTAGCACTTGATCGACATTTTCTATCCCATATGGAAAATTCTAGCATTGTAACAATTTTACAATCAAATAAATGTTGAAACAGTTTCGCCTTCCGACATTGGCCTACCAACATTGGACCAACGTTGTATTCATCGTTATGCCAGCGTTAATGCAGGATTGTTAGTCAACTATAATAGCCAGTTTTTGTCCGACGTTGGACCGACGTTGTAGCCCAATATTATCTAACTAAATGTTTCATGATATAATTACTGGTTACCAGCGTGAGACCAAGGTTCTATTCACCATTACGCCAATGTTGATACAAGGTTTATATTTAATGTTAATACTCAATTTTCAACCGACGTTGTCATCCAACGTTAAATGACCTAATGTTTTTAAATTAAATTACTGGAGTACCAGCGTTGGACCAAGATTGTATCCCTCGTCATGCTGATCTTAAAACAAGATTGTTAACCGATGTTAATAGCCAATTTTCAATTGACATTTTAGCAACTTTGTCTCTTTACATTAACTGACTAAAATTGGCATAAGTAAATTCCCGGCTTACCAGTGTTGGTTCAAGGTTGTATTCACCGTTACGCCAATGTTGATACAAGATTGATAGCCAAGGTTAATAGCCAGTTCTTAACCAACATTGGACTAACGTTGTTGCCTAACATAAGCTGACCAGACTTTTCAAATTAAATTACTACCCATATGGAAAATGTTCGAATGTCAAATACAACAATTTCATATTCGAACCAAGACTGTAACAATGTTGGCAAACGACATAGGCATAACAAGTTTGGACTAATGTTGTATTGATTGCTTTGCCAATGTTGATTCAAGACTTTCTGCCAACAGTTTATAGCCAGGTTTTAACCGACATTGGTTCAATGTCGGTTAAAACCTGGCTTTGACATTGAACCGACATTGTTACCCAACATTTTTCATAAGTAAGCTATCGGCATACTAACGTTTGGCCATGGTTTTATTCACTGTTACGCCAACGTTGATACGAAATTATTAACCAACGTTTATAGTTAGTTTTTAATTGACATTGTGATCAAAAATTAATTATACGTTATTACTTATTCATTTTTTACAATCAATTATAATTTAAATAGTGAAATAATCATATAGTATTATAATTAAATTTAAAAAATCAATTAATAAATAATTAAGTAATAAATAAGAATAAATGAATTTTAATTTAAAGATTTAATTTAATTCATTTAAGAATAAATGAATTTTAATTTAAAGATTTAATTTAATTCATTTAAGAATAAATTAATTTTAATTTAATACAATTCCATATATTAATAGTAAATGATACTAAAGCTGACGAAAATTTACACTCAAAATTTTATAGTAAAAATTCTAAACTTTAAACTGAGATTTTTGTTAATTAAACGCTTTTATTTAACTAACTGAGCGTCATCAAATCTTAGCAATGTTATACCTCTGGACCCTGCGGTCCTAATAGCTTCAAATTTTGTACACATGCCTAAATTCGGTGACAATACAATGTGACAAAATTTCGTGTTGGTGCCTCTGACATGTGTCTTGCTAGCCATATACCTCATTTTTGGGAACAATTGACACTTTTCGAACGTGCTTAAACGTATTTAAACATGTTCCAAGACATATATGGCCCCAGAAAATGATGAAACCCTATGAACATTTACATGACTTATATATGAATAGATATATGGAATCGTATATGGACGTATATATGGACTCATACATGGACCCATATATGGATCCATATATGAAAATCTATATAGACACATATATGGTCCCATATATGGATACATATATGTTGACACTGACCCATATGTTGACATATATGGGCCCATATACCGACTCATATGAATGCATATTGGTACGTATACAAAGCTATAAATGAGCCCATTAAGGGTCGCGCAAGCGACCCGCCGAGCCAAGGATTTATTTATTTTACCTATTAGGTTAAGTTTATTCATCAGCTGACAACCGACACTGACAGCGCGACCCTATTTTCTGGAAACCAAAAACACGCTTTGAAACTATCTCTGTCTAACCTATTAGTATCTAATGGAAATCGTGAGACAGAAACAGCCGCGTGACGCCGTACGACAGTTGAGGCATAGTCTCACGCATGAAGTTGGCTTCAACACAACATAATGAAATAATTATAAAATTATTAAATCAAATAAAGCGCGAAATTGCAATTTATTAAAATTTATTATTCAATAGAATAGATAGATATATTTATGTATTTAAATATATAAAAATTAATCAAATTAAGGCGCGTAATTCAAACATTTAAATATAGAGAAATTAATTAAATTACAGCACGTAATTAAAAAAATTGTTTGTTAATTGTAATTATTTATTAAATTAGAAATTATTACATTAGATTTAATTAATAAGTTCAAGTAATTAATTAATTAAAGGAAAATAAAAAAAGAATTTTCCTTTTAATAAAACCATATAATATAATGAATTACATGGAAAACATTAATTCTGTAGGGAAAAAAATAATTATATAATGCAAAATGACCTTGAAAAGGTAAAAATGTACGAGCCAAGGTATTTATGTCTAATATTTTGTATTATTACTCAGTTTAGTAAAAATTATAAATAAAAAAAAGTTGTGATATCAGTAAGTTTGAGCCAACTTATTAATTAAATTGTGTTTAAATAATAATTTTAAATGAAATAAATTTCAAATAACTGAAACAAAAAATCGAAATTGCTTGGCGAGCCGCTTTTTCAGAAATTAAAAAAATTGAACGTTTCCATTTAAACGTTGAAAAGCAAATTAAAAGAAAAATTCTTTTTTTATTTTCCTTTAATTAATTAATTACTTAAACTTGTTAATTAAATCTAATGTAATAATTTCTAATCTAATAAATAATTAAAATTAACAAACAATTTTTTTGAATTACGTGCTTTAATTTAATTAATTTCTATATATTTAAATGTTTGAATTACGGGCCTTAATTTAATCCATTTTTATATATTTAAATACATAAATATATCTATCTATTCTATTGAATAATAAATTTTAATAAATTAAGGACATTATTGAATAAAACAAATTAACAACATCCAGTTCCTGATAATGGATATTTGAATATTCTTAATTTCAATGTTATAAGAGACAATATCACCAAGTTCAATCAAATATTCAAAAGTAACTATGATGAAGATACTCATATTTATGGGAGTTTAAATTATAAAGCCAATATAAACAACATAGGATATACTTCGAAAGATGGACTTATGATTTTATTTAATCAATATTCAACAAGTCATTTCATAGGTAACAGTTCTGCAATAACAGTATTTGCTTTAACTGGTATAGCAAGTAGTTTTGTTGGTGGAAGAACACTTCATAGTCTTTTGAAACTTCTAGTACAAAAAGATAGACGTATACTACAAATGCCACAATTGACAGGAAGTATCTTCAAATAATGCGTCAACAATGAAAATATATACAATTTATATTTAGTGATGAAATTTCAATGGCTCGATACGAAATGTTACGTATGATAGATTAAAGACTTCGACAACTCAAGAATTCAGATCAAATTTTTGGTGACATTAATGTAATCGTATTTGGAGACCTCTTTCAACTTCCTCTAGATAGAGGACATCAAATATTTGATCAACCTCAATTTATGGTACCTGCAATAAATCAGTGGACATTGTTTTCTTTGTGCGAATTGACCGAAAATATGCGACAGAAAGGCGATGATACATTCATAAATATTCTTAACGCTTTTTACATTTAATTAAAGACTAAAAAGTATAAGATAAAATAATATAAAAAGATATTTAAAAATATAATGAAAATATATATTAAAAATATATTTAAAAAAATTATAATCAATAATTTTTCAGAAAACGCTTTTATTTAACTTATATATTTAACTAACAAATAAAAAACAACAAAAAATTGAAAAATATATAAATTATAAAATAAAAATTAATGGAAAACTAAAATTATTATAAATAAAAAAAATAACAAGAAAGAATAAAAAATATTTTAAAAATTACAGAATAATGAAAATAATAATTAAAAAACTATAAAAACTATTTTTATTCGCTTAGTGAATAAATATTTTACACAGTTAAATAAAAGCGTGGCGCCAAAGTTCTTTTGTTTAAATTCGAATATTACTTGTTTATTCAACTAATTTTATTAAACATTTTTAGTTTTGATTTGACAGTTAATTAAAAAAGTTCGATAAAATTAATAAATTTATTTAAAGAAAACAAACTTTTTAAATAAGTAATAGAAGCGTTTAAATAATAGACAATATATATTTATTAATTACTTATATCGTACGGGAATATAAATGGACTTGGTCCGTTCATAATTTGAACGTGATTGAAAATGAGGAATCGATTTTGGTGGGATGCGCGAGAGCCATTTATGTTATTATAGAATCTTTTCTATAATAACATATGTGGTACGTAAAAATTATGTGTGTGCTTGTATGTCTGCTTGATTTGATCTACATAATTCAGTATGCTTGATTTGCTGTGGATGAGATGTCATGCATGAGTTGTGTGTATTTTGCGTAAAGTTTGTCTTTGAGGTTTTATAAGGTTTTAATTGGTCTTGGGTTTAAAGGGTTTTGGGTTTAATATGTTTTGAGTTTAATGGATTTTGAGTTTAATTGGTTTTGAGTTTAATGGGTTTTGGGTTTAATTAGTTTTGGGTTCAATGGATTCTACGTTTAATGAATATTATGTTTAATGGGTTTTGGATTTAATAGGTTTCGGATTGTGAGTTTAAGGGGTTTTGGGTTTAATGAATTTTGTTGTGCATGAGTGAGTATGCTTGAGTTGCGGTGCATAAGTTTGTGCTTAAGATTTTGCTTGAATGAATTCTCATACATGAGGTCGAGTGCGTGAGTTGGTATGCTTGAGTTTGTGTGCGTGATTACGTGAGTCAGTCTACGTGAGTGATGTTATTTGCATGGTTATTTTAGATAATAGAGTGTGAGAAATGTTCCGCCACGCTTTTATTTAACTGTGTTAAATATTTATTCGCTAAGCGAATTAAAATAGTTTTTATAGTTTTTTAATTATTATTTTTATAAATAAGTATAACAAAGTGAAGAAGTTTTGTATATTAATGAATAAGTTAATATTTACCTATTCATCTGCACAAATAATATAAATAATTAATTATTTATTGATTAAATTGTTTACTAAGATTAATTAATTATCACTATAAAAATTAGACTTTATTCCAATTAATATAAAAATTATCACAATCAGTTTTTCAACAAGTTGACAAAATATTGGCTAACAACGTTTTTGTGACGATTAAGGAAGGCCAAGGTGATAGAAGCTATTAAAATTCAAATGAATAACCGCAAGACTGGAGCAGTGGATAAGGCGACGGACTATCACGTTGAGGCATGAGTTCAAATCTTCGAAAATCAACAATGCAACTTTATCTTTGAACCTAAATTTGATTACGTAATATAATTGTATATGAAACATTTAATAAAATAATTTTAAATAGATGTAAAAAATGTGTATATTATAATAAATATTTTTTTATTTATTATAAAAGATACAATGTCGGCGTAAACTTGGCAAAAGAACGTCGACATAATATTGGCAAACGACACTGAAACAAGAATGGTTAAACATCATAAGAACATTGGTAAGCCAACGTCGAAACAACGTTGTTAATCAATCTTGGCGTGGCGTTTCATCCCAACGATTACCCAATACCAAGCCATTGCTGTCTGCCAACGTCGTACCGAATTACGTCAATGATGGCCCAACATTGGGCCAGTTGAAAATTTCCATGTGGGATGTTTTTTTGTCTTTTCTTTTCTTTTTAATTGCTGTTTTTTTATTTGATGTTCCTCTTTTGCGCTTTGTTTGATAATTTAAATCATTACACAAATCACTTGACTGTATTTTAGCAGTACATTGTTTTTGAGAACTATTTTTGCAAAACTTAATAATATCCCTACCCTTTTTCTCTTTATAAATTATTTTTTCATAACAAAATATTTTTTAATAAATTCTAAAATCAAGAGACACGGCAGTGTCTCTGGCCAAGTACAAAAAAACAATCGTTTTTGTGCGGCCAGCACTACCGTATCTCTTTTCAGATACCAACAAATGCCGTTTTTCAACATACAAAAAAAGCAACAATAGCAATAAAATTCCAATTTTTTTGCTATAATATTGTTGCCATCATCGACATGATGAAAATAAAAGAAACAAATTTCAAATTGGTCCATCCATTCGCGAGATATTAACATCCAAAAATCGCCGTTTTTCGCGCAAATTAAGAAACGTCGTTTTCTTCTTCTTCTTCTCCTGGAAACATTTTCAACTCATTAAAAATGTTTTATATTTTTCATCATTTCTAAATTGCCTTGTTCTTTTGTTTACATGAAACAGCCATAAAACCCTATGTTAAAGTGGTTGTTTATACAGGAAACAAACAAAATATCCCAAGACAAAATATCACAGACAAAATATCACAGGAGAAAATGATAAAATAATAGTGATAAACGAACTGGTTTGTATATAATGTTATAATGTTATTTTTATTAATCTTATTGTATGAAAATAAGAGATCTGACATCTTCATCGCATTTTTTTCATCACTGTTTTTCATTACATGTCAGTTTCATTACATGTCAATTTCATCACATGTGACTTTCATCCCACAATTTGCATCTTTATGTATATAGAATTCACGTAGGTGTTTTTGCCGAAGCCAACGTTCAAGGGATTTTTTCATTTTTGTTACAATAATTGTGGTCGCATAGCGGCCGCAATTATTACACGTCTTTTTTATAGATAAAACAAAATACACGTAATGAATAATGATGTGACAAAAATATGTGATAAAAATACAAAAAAATTTGATGAATATAAATGTTATGAAGGTGTAGGGAGTCGAATATAATTATTGTGTAAACTTGATTCCGATTAGGAACCGCCACGCAAACGGACACGTCAATCAAGTAGATCACTGAAAGAAGTATTAAAAAAATTAACCAAAAAAGAATTCTCCGTTGTTTGAAAAATATTGCTAATAATTTATAATGTAATCGTTTTTTTCATAATTCATGATTATTTATAAATCAAAATTGTTATAAATAATTATATACACACATGACCGTGATTGACATCACGGTCAAACTACGGGACCGATTTAGTTCAAATTAGTCTCAAATTAAAGCTTATACTTTCCTGAATGTCATAGGCTGTATAAAGTAGTGTTTATAGTTTTGAATTTTGATAAAATAAAATTTTTTCCCTTTAAGGTCATCGGAGAGGGTGGGGGGGTCGGCAGATGGATTTTGTAGAAAAATGTCAAGCGACTAATTTAATAAATGTTTTGAAAAAACTGTAGCGTGCTTTAACGCCAGCGTCGACAATTTTTTTCTAATCATACTGATCCTACGAATATATAAATATGAATGTATGGACGTTTGTTTGTTTGTTTGTTAGTTTTAGCATCACGCGAAATCTACCGAACCGATTTTGCTCAAATTTTAAGAGCAACTAGCTGAACTCCTCTAAACTGCCGTACGCTATACAAAATTGCTATATGTTGTCAAGGGATTGGCAGGGGGTCGTCAGGGTGTTCTCAGAGGTTTGTCAGGGGGGTTGTCAGAGGGTTGTCAGAGGCTTGTCAGAGAGTTGTCAGAGGGTTGTTAGGGGGTTGTCAAGGGGTTGTCAGGGGGTTAACTAAATTTAACACGTTTATTCAACACACATAAATATAAGCCTTTATCGGCGGTACAAAACGTATCGTGATTTTATTATAAGATAACAAAAGAAGTTTCGGCGCGCGTTTCGGAAGCGCTTTGCGACGGGTTTGGCGCAACAATAACGACTGACTTCCAAAATTCGTACGCAGCGAGAATTTGGAAGAAGCTTTTGAATATAAACATTGCAGGTCATAAATCGAAACAAAACATACAATGATTTAGCTAAGAATAAACAGATTTTCATAACGCTTAGCTTAACATACCGCCCGCCTTGCGACGTTTACCGCGCGCAATAAACAAACAATAGGTTAAGTGAGCGGTATCGAGTTCGCATTCTGAAGATCGCAATGTACAGGCAGTAACGCAAGCTTCGAGATCGCTCGGACGAGCTCCGTGGTGGCGGTGCGGATTGTAGCGACACGCGGCAAGCCGTCATCGCCCGCATGTAGCTTGGTCACCAGACCGAGACGCCATTTCGTGGGAGGCAAATTGTCCGACCGGAGAAGGACAATTTGGCCGACACGGAGGGGGGTCTCTTGCAGCTTCCACTTCGTGCGAGACTGTAGCGAGCGCACGTAATCGTCAGCCCAGGAACGCCAAAACGATTCCAACGCGTGTTGGAGTGATTGCCAACGGGATAAGCGCGCGACGGAGGTGTC
>JABFPJ010005005.1:0-12791 GCA_022817425.1 Gryon sp. ZL-2020 | reverse complement strand
ATATTATATTAAAAACTCTTGCCTTACTATTGCCGTGCTACTACCATACTGTTGCCGTACTACTAACTTGGCATAAATATGGCAACATGATGGCAATATCACGATAATAGTAAGGGAAAACATTGGTTCGAGCACCTAAGGCATTCTTATGCCCTATTTATGCCTCATTTTTTACGCGTGTTTGGATGAGAAAAGCAAGAAAAATAGTTCTCATGACCTCCTGTTTTTTGTATTGGATTCTTAGAACACATTTTTTCTGAACAAAATGAAAAAAATGGGTCCATTGTGGAGGAAAAATGGCATTGTTGTGGCTAATTGAGAAAATAGTGCATTTTCGTATCTCTCATGCATTTAAAAAAGCTGAGGTGCCATGGAATAGCACTTGAATGGCACTTGCAACGCACTGGCATACCAATGGCATGACACTAATATGACACTGGTATGCCGTTACTTTTACATGGATGTGTTTCGTAGCATCTAAGCTCTGGGAAATGCATGGGAATATATTAACTTATGATTACAAAAAAACCTTGATTTTTGATGGAAATTGACAAAGTTTCAGCAGTTTGACAATAGCCAATTTCATTACTACGATTAAGATGAAATGTTGGGTCTACTTTACTGACAATGACTGTATAAGTTATTTAACGCTAATATTTCTCATTTTAGTTTAATATTGTAAGATTGGGCTCTTTGAGCTTTTTGTATGATTAATTGCAAATTTTTTGATTATTTTTTTTCTACGAAATGATTATACGATTACAAATTTTGGAACTACGAAAAATTTAATTTCTGACAAAATTCAGTTGAAAACGGAATTCGAGTTCGCAAGATTCTCGAAACAGAAGCATCTTTAAGGTATTAAAAAGTGATACAAAATTGAAGAAATAAATTTTAAATAAGCTCAAAGAGCCCCATTTTACATATTTTTCAGAAATGGGACATAATTTTAATAAAACATAATTGGGAGGAGGTTATGTTTGTTTTTTTTAGTTAGTTGCATGAGATGTTCATTGGTCCATCGTCAGATACCAACGATGAACCAATGTACAATTTTGCCAATGTACAATCTTTGGTACCCAACCATTGTTGACGATAATGGCCCAAGGGTTGCCCAATGATTGTTGCGAAAGGTTTTTTTTTAAATGAAACATAATTTTAAGAAATATTTGTTTATAGCACATTTTGTTTTCTGCAGTTATGTTATCCTGACCATAAGTTTTCAATAAATACTGAAAAATCTCGGTACGTCCTTTTAAGTTGTTATGTTGGCTTACGGACTTGAATCATTGTTGGACCGATGATTAAAAAGGAATTATTTTAATTGTTAAATACAAATGATTATTGAAGATTTATTATTTTTATTACACTTTATTTTTTATCAATTATCTTAATGAAAATATGTATTAAATAAATATTGAAAATACTAAGAAAATAAATTTTACTTTGTTATATTAAGAGTTGCGAAACTCTGAACCAAGCATATGCCAATCGCGAGCCAACAATTTATTCATAGGTATTATTTCTAATTCAATTCAAATATTTTATACATCATAAATATTATTATAAAAATGGTAGCATTAGAATTGTATGGCAGGCTGGATATGTTTCTGTGTTTTCTTAAAATAAACAATATTATTTTGTATTTATTGGGCAACATAATGATCAACATTGAACGTTATTTAAATTAATTACTAAGCAAAACAAATCGGCGAGACCATTTAGTTAATTAAATTATATTTATACTAAATATTTATATAGTAATAATGTTTTTTTTAACAAAACAAAAATACTACTCAGCCTGTTATACAATTCTAATTCTATAATTTGTATGATAATATTTATAATGAACAAAATAATTGAAGTAAATAACAAAT
The DNA here is from genome assembly GCA_022817425.1 of Gryon sp. ZL-2020. Taxonomy (NCBI): domain Eukaryota; kingdom Metazoa; phylum Arthropoda; class Insecta; order Hymenoptera; family Scelionidae; genus Gryon; species Gryon sp. ZL-2020. Next base: position 10,914 of record JABFPJ010005005.1, on the reverse strand, counting down.
AATGTCAATTAACAGTCGGCTCGCGAATGGCATATGCCTGTTTCGAAGCTCTACAAATCTTAAAGTAACAAAGTTTATTTTATAAACATTTATTTAATAAATATTTTCATGAATGTTAAAACATATAATATGATAAAAATAATAAAGATTAAAGAATCATTTGTAATTTCCGATTAAAGTGATTTATTTTAACCATTGGCCCAACAATGGTCCAAGCTTGTAAGCCAAGCAACAGCTTAAAAGGACATTTCGTGCTTTATATTTTCGAAGCATCATAGTCCAGTGGATAGAGCACAAGACCAGTAGTCTGAGATACCGACGTTCAATTCCTAGGATCGGAGGATTTTTTAAATAACTAAATGACTTTCGAACCGTAATTAAAACATAAAATTGATGTTCGAAATAACATAACTGAAATAAAAAAAACAAAATATACACGGAGGGAACTGTGTAGCGAAAAAAGCATACGAAGTCGTATCGTAGTAATAGTAAACCTAACCTTTACCGAAAAACGGACTTACGACTAGCGAAAAATGCAACGCATCAGTATCGAATTTCGGTAATCTCGATATTAGGAGTAAACGCATAACGCAAGTTGGCTTTTTTCTAAAACCACGCCCCTTTTACTTTGAGTGAATTTGTAATTGCGTGCGCACACTCAAAAATGCGGCAAACGCATTAAAATTCAAATTTACTCATCATTTTTGTACATGATATATATTTTTATGAATATATTAATAATACACATGATTTTTATATTCATATGAAATTATATGAACATAGAACATATATTAATTGAGAAATATCAAATTCAAATAACTTGATTGTATAATATAAACATAATCTGAATTGATTTAATTAATTTTGATTAAATAAAAGGAGTAATCTTTATTCCTTAGTGAAATAAAAAACCAATATATTACTTTTAATTATATATTAATGGAAAAAAATAATATGTGTATCGTTTATACATCATAACGCATTGAAACAAAATCAGCAAATCTTTTTGAAACATAAATACAGGACGGTAATCTTGGGAGCAGTTTCAGATTTATAATTTCGTTGGCATCGCCTTTTATCACTTTATAAGCATGGTAATATCGGTCAAAACAAATATTATGTAAAAGATTAGCGTGAACGTAGATTTCAGTGTTGTTTAATACAAATATGTTTTGCAAAATACCAAATTGAGGACCGTCATTTTCAGTGATTTTCGTTATAAAAACTGTTCCGGGACGGAAAATTTTGCCTAAAATTTCGATTAATTTAACTGTTTTCACGGAAACATTTTCGCTTATGTTTGGTAATAAGCTTTTTAAAGAAAGATGAGCGTCAGTCACGTCAGTGGGCCCAAGAGTATAATCCAATGTCGACGGCGTAGAAAATTCTTTGACATATTTTGCAATTTGATTGCACTTTGACATAGATTGCAATTGATGTTTTATTGCCACAGTTAAAGGCAAATTTAAACTTGATGTTGTGGTTAGCGCCGATTCTTTAATTTTACAATTTTTTCGCTCAAATACCATTGTTGATAAGTGAATAACTGGACCACATAGTACAATGACTCGTGCATAATGAAGCCAAATATGCATTTTTGGCTTCAGTGCTCCAAATAACTTTATATATAACGTGTTATTTTGGAAGAGAAGATCTGGAAGCCTCGAAATTTCAGCTTCACGTAATTCAGGCGACGTTATTACACCAATAATTTGTCGAAGAATACAGTATAACCTCCAATACTCATTTTCCGGTGGTACTAAATCTCCAATCATTAATCCCAAATAGCGGGCTAAACAAAGCATTTCAATTGATGAAATGCTTTGTACTAAATCTCCAATCATTAATCCCAAATAGCGGGCTAAACAAAGCAATTGATGTAAAATATAAAAGTCTTGGCTTGTTCGACTTTTCAAGGTCGGTATAACAAAACGTTTCAATCCTACTGTTAATAACATCTAATGATAGAACTTTAGTTTTAACGAGATGATCGAGGATCTGACTTATGGAGTACCCAGCAATTCCCTCACAAAAATCATGCGTCACGTCGACCGATATGTTTTCAGCAATATGAAAATTCTGAATTTTATTGAAAACGCAACTTTCTTTTATACCTGTTGATGCGAAATCTTTTTTTAATACGTCTATTCCATATGAATTTACAGTTCTTAGTAACGCAACATTTTCCACAACCATTTCTTGGCATTCTGTTTTACTCGCAGAACAAATCCTACAATAATGTGACGCGTTGAAACTCTCAGAAAAACCGCAGATGCTATTAAGACCTAAGTTGTCACCGGTGATTGTTATACACTGAAAATATACTTTGATCGTACGATTATCAATTGTAATGTCTATTCCCTCTTTTGATAAACTATTTAATTCAGCGATTGTTTTTTGAAACAGTTTTTCATTACCAAATTTTTTAATATGTTTTGTGTAACAGATTATTGCTAGAAAAATATTTTCTAATTTCGCTATCAAATGAGGTGGTAAACATGCCAGAGAAACGTACGAACATCCTAGCTTTTGTTCTCCTTCGTGGCTGCCTAATGTATTTCCCGGCTCAATATCATCATAATATAAAAACAATGGCAAAATTATTTTACTTTCATACATCGGCTTAACTTTTTCACGCCACAATTTACCCTGCATAATATTTGTTAAACTTGTCGTGTTATTGTACAATTGATCAACATAATGTAATATTTGTTGAAAAATGCCAGGGATTTCCAGAAATGTTTTTAATGTTTGAGATAACGGAATCCTGATCGCGTACACTTTTTTCATTCCTAAATTCGTCTTGTCTTTATTTTCATAAACGATTTCTTCTCCTATCTCAAAAGCTTCTGGTGGTACATAAACACTTTCTTGCTCATAAGCTTTGAAACGTAGATATTCTGTTGATAACCGCTTAAACAAATTTTTTTTATTCTCAAAAATAAAGTTAATTGTGTGAAATTTTTCATCACTTAAAAATGGGTTTAGTTTTTGTTCTACGTCAGACTGAAATTAAGGAATCAAAGTATTCGAAATAAAATTATCAAATACAGTAATTATATCGTCGATCGCTTTTCAAAATAGGCGAGGATTGTTGTACAATAAGAGAGTTAACTTAAAAATTTGTTTGTCTAAAAAATTGTCCATGTTGCGAAGATGTTCGTTTCTAATTTTATCTTAAGTAAATACAAAATTTAAATTAAGTTTGATAACAAATTATCTTTATTTATTTCAAATCTATTTATTTAGATATAATATGAAACATATATAAACGAAATAATTCGATGAAACGATGAAAGAAGTTAAAATTTAAACTGACAAATACTCTCAATAAATATTCTAGATATTGTTTCATATGTTTCTTAATCGCTCAATCAGAGTCGTCCCGCAACCTAATATACCATCAACATTTAATTCATACACTTCACTTTCTATCGATTGCCATACATGGTTACAAACCACAGAATAACGTTTTGACATAACTTTCATAAGTTTGAAGCAAGTATCAACTGCGTGTGCTGTACAATCGAGTTTGTATTTGGTATCTCCAACGATGACAAACGCTGCCTTAATACTGTGAAGAGTCGATCCGATTATGACAACGTAAGGGCTGATAATCAATTGACGATCGTTATGCATGCGTGTAAGTTCATCATTGACTTCTCTTAAGGCGTCATCTAAATTTTCATTTGTCTAGAAAATCATACAAATTATGTATTGAAGAAAATATTTACTCATTTAGAATTTTTTAATGCATGTAATAGGTAAAAAATACCTTGTGATAGATGAAAGTCTTCTGAACGTCAGGAGTCCAACTACATTTGGCCTTAGATTTTTTCATAAGCTTAGTCACTCGTTTGAACAAGTAGGGCACAAGAATCAATGCAGTTATTTCCTCATGCTCTACAAATATTAAATATTTATTATTATAATAATTCTTGACAATTTTAAATTTACCAAGAGTAAGACAAATAAAAAAAAATAATAAGGTTAATATACCTTTTCCTTTCAAAGGACAATTTTCTTTCAAAATTGTTTTTACAACGTTATCTGTTTTTATGTTCTTCGCAACTTTGATAATTTTTTCGGCAAAACCAGACAAACGTTTTTTGAACTTGTCAGCAAGCTGTGGATAACATTTCAAAAAATCCGCTTCAATCTGAAATACAAGTAAATTGTCAGTCAAAAACAAAACAGTTACATAGTTATAATTATGTTATAATGTAATACTCGATCTTAAATATTACCAACAAATAACCAGCAGGATAACGTAAAACAGGAAATGTGTCATAGATGGTCGCAAGATTTGATTTTTTGTAAAAAGAATTCCGTTCTTGGAAAGCAGAATTGATCCACTTCTTGACATACACGTCATCAATAATCGCCACCGGTTTTTTCAAATCTTCAAGTTCCTTTGATACAGAATCTACAAAAACGAAATTATAAAACAAAATATGATAAAGTGTTACTGAATTAACAGTGAGCAGTATTTACAACAGAAAAATAATACAACGAAATTATACCTTCACTGACATCTCGTTTTCTTTTTCCGGAATAAGGGACTAAACTGTTAACGGCAATCTGAACTTCTCTTTCAGTAGTGCAAGATGTGTAAAATGCACCGCCTGCACTTTTAGTTGAACTGGAAGGAGTGTAATATGCGGTTGATAAAGGTGTAGGAAATACTTGAGAAGTAAGTTTCGCCAATTCCTCTAAACGGTCTGCTGTAATTCTGCAAAATATACAGAAAATAACATAATTTATAATAATATTTTTCGTAATTTAATTTTGTAATATTTATTTGAAAGAACGAGTAGTCATACAAATAAGAACGAGTTCTTTGAAACTCATGACCGATAATTATGGCGGCCAATTTGCCTTTGCTAAAATAAGTCCTTTTTTTTCTCTCAATAATTTCGCAACATCAGGGTTTTGTTCAAAATAATAATAATGAATCTGACGTTCACCAAAATATGATTGCATTAATAATTGATAAACAGAGTTTTTGTGAAGTAAATTAGAATCATCTGTAACATGCATTATGTACTAGTACATTCAAAATCGAATTTTAAATATATTTGATTATTTCAATGTTACCCGGATTATTTTGTTGTTTCATATTAACTCCTTGTGGGCGAGTTAACAAGGGCTGTGAAGGAATGTCTCGCAGTAAACAATTTCCTTGTTCAACAAAATAACTTCCTTCACCTTCAGAATCCAAAGTTCTAAATTGTCTAGTTAATGTCGATGGTTCCGTATTGTCGATTGAGTATGTCTGAACATAAGGTGATTGTGTCCATGTTAAGCATGATGGATGTTCCAATGTTTTAGTAAATCTTTGGGGAACTGCTTGAAATGAATTGTACCAAGAATGTGACAAATCTGTCAAAGCATAATTCTCATTGTTTTTCTCCAGAAATTGTTGCGAAGGATCATTAGCTACAATTATTTATAAATCGTTATATATTTTTTAATATAATTAAAATTTAAAAACATCGTCTTAAGAATTTTAATAAATCTGTTTAAAGAGGATTTTTCAACAAAATAAAACAATATAGTTTAATAAAAATTTTTTTTGAATATTAATTTAATAAATAATTAAATGCGATTAGATTAAAAAAAATTAATTCATATATGGGATAAAAAAATAATTTGATTTATAAATATGAAAAAAGTTACCAGATAAATTTAATGCAAATTTAAATTTAACAGACAGTGTATCAAAAAAATATATCTGTACAAAAAATTCTCAAATTATTTTTTGAAGGAATAAGGAAGGAATAAAGAAAATGGATTCAAACCGTTAAAGGGATAAGGTGGTACATGCTCTTGATTGAAATTATTCATTATATCAATCCTGTACAAAAGAAATTTTAGTAAGTTAAAAAAGGTTATTTTAAAATTGAAAAAAATTTGAGGTTATATTTACATTACATTTTGGCAACATGATTAAAAAGTCGGGTAAATAAACTTACCTGAATTACAAACATGAACACTAACAAAGTAGGCGTAGTTTCCGAAAAATCGCCAAACTGCGTTGAGCGCTTTTTGCTAATAGTGAGTTGATCGAAATACGCTACAGAGCGCGGACATTATTCGAAAATTGATGTTTAGCATAAATCGTACATCAAGTCTTTTAGCGTAATTTGTTACACAGATCCCTCCGTGTGTATACTAAAAAAAAATTTTTATTAATAAAATTCATTAAAAAAAGGTCATTGGTCAGAATCATTGGGCCACGCTTGGGCCATAATTATCAACGACGGTTGGGCACCAAGAATGGGCCAATGAACATTAGTGTTTCATTTCAAAACTGTGCCAACATTGAAAATTGATGGTCGGCCGATGATCGTTTGTTGACTTACCAGCATTAGACTAAGATTGTATTCATAATCGCCAATTTTCAATCGACATTTTAGCGACGTCCTTACATTACCCATAAGGAAATTACCAGTAGTTTACCAGCAACAATTTAACATTTGAACCAAAACTGTAACAAGAATGGCAAACGACACTGGCATAATATCGTTGGAATAATCTTGTATTGATTGTTTTGCCAATGTTCCCAGATGGACATTTTAAATTGGCCCATTAAGGGCCCAGTAATGGCGATCAGTGGCTACAAGTACTGGTTTTATCGTAATTAATTTGTCAATGTTTAACAAAAAAATCGGACATATTGAATTTGTAGTCCTTAATTGGTTTTGTTATTTAAGGTTATTATTAATTTTTAAATTAATTAAAAGTGTGTATGTTTCTTTTTTTATTTCTCCGATGCTAGGAATTGAACTCCGTCCCTTGCAGTTACTGGTCTCCTACTTTACCCCTAATCCACGGCGTATTAAAAAATACTCGACTTATAACATGAACACATTCTCTAGATTTTTTTATACCGAAAACAATACTGGGCCAGTGTTGCGCTAGCAGTTAAAAAGAAATATTTTTAATAATGAGAAAACGCAAATAGGCATTTCCATTATTAATTTAGTAAATTAAACAATTAAACAAAATTTCAGTCGTTAATTTTATCAACTGTACCATTTAATATAAAAATAACATATTCTATATAAAGAATAATGATATCAATATATAGAATTAAAGGGATCCATACGCCACGCCGAATATACATTGCACCGAGCCGATGTCACACCGAAAATATGGAGCACCGAACGGACATCTATCGGAAATGATGCAGCACTGAATGAAAACTTTTGCGAAAAGACATAGCGCCGAAAAAAGTTTTCTCAAAATGTATTTAGCGTATAAAAAACAATTTATATAATAGTTTTAATACCGAATAATCTTTGTTTTGAATTTACATAGCTCCTAATGAACGTTATGAGGCTATGTTCACAGCGCGGAACGAACGTAAAACCGAAAATACACTCGCTTAAATAACTTTAAGGCGCATTTACAATTCAAAAAGTTATGACGTAGTACGTTAGTACGTGATTTGACGCTGAGGGTGCTACAATGCATCTATATTAGCGGTTTTCTTCTTTCCACTTATCAGTCACCATGGACTGCAGCGCTGGTGTGAAATGGGTCTACGTCTATAGTGCATCCTCGGCAGTGTCAATCAGTTTCCGTTTTAGTGATTCAGTTTTTTAATTTAAATATTATCAAAGCGAAATGGCGCATATCAATTTAAATTTAAGGGAAGACCCTAATTTTGAAGAAAGGTTCAGAAGTGGTTATAGATATACAATCGACCGCCAACTCGAGAATGGTACAAAGTGTTTGCTTTTTCTACTTCATTTGTTTAATATTCGGTGATTATTTTGCAATCGTGTATTAATTTTGACCCAAATGTAATAAATCCGATTGAATTTAGCAAATTATTAAAGTGAAATACATGTATTTTTAATATATAATGATAAATAAAACGACTTAATGAACCAAAAAAGTAAAGTGAGCGTGAAAAAAAAACAATGATGTAAATATTAAACGAAAAAACAATGTGTATATTTGTTTGATTTTGTAAATTTTTTTGTTATTAAAACAAGTATAATTCTTGCGTAAATAGCAAACAAATTGATATTCTAAATAATTAGGAATATACATCTAATTATACGTTACACAAATACTTTCCTATGATTTGAATTTGATCCCATGTAAACATACATACTTTTACTGTTTCAATGTTTATTTATTTAGATCTTAAATACAAATACTGAAATACAAATACTATAAATTTCAAAGTCCTTTATATTCGAAGATACTTTGGAAATATTACATTTAATTCCAAATATTGAAGTGATTCATTATATGAGACATAATTTTAAACGAAAACCAGAAATATTATTTTATATAAAAAATGGTTTTGTTTCCTTTATATTTTATTTTTTATATTAATATATTATAAATACTGTTATATTTTTATTTGTTTTAAATACATTTCATATTTATTTATAACAAATAATATTGTACAATTAAGCAATTATTCAATTTGCAAGTATTTCTACATATAACTTTTTTACTTCATTAATTATTCTATTTTTCTTGCAGGTATTTAGTTTGTGCGTGCAGACAACGATTTCAATGCAGAGCACGAATGATCATTTATGCAAATGGAGACGTGAGGACGACCCGTGAACACAATCATCTGCCAAACAATGAAGAAAAATTAGGATACATTTTTCGACAGGCTCTATTTCAAGCTGTGATGACGCGATTTGAAACCCCCCGATTTATATATGATGAAATTGCTTTATTGTAAGTTTTTTAAATCAATAGAATTTTTTATTTACATTATTTAAATACATTATTTATAGAAATCAATTTGTATTGAGTTGATTTCAATAATGTCATGAATTTAATATATTTTTATTTTTTAGACATCTGGAAGGAGCACAGCAACATCCATATAATGAAACAATGCAGGCAGCTACTCGACGCTCGCGTTGACAAGTTCGCCCACCAACACCGACAACATTCTCCGAACTCATCGATTTTATGTGTTCAAACGATTGGCGGAACGTTTTATCTGTCGGATCTACTTCGATGACCAGTAGCGTAGTTGGTGAAGACGGCTATCGAAGTATTATCATATACGATCCAGTGTTTGTCCGTAAATTTGAGACAACAGACTATTTATGTGTTAATGGCACTTTCGGATCGGTACCTAAAATAGACATGGTTCTACCAAACATAAGTGGAATATCGCAGTTATACGTTATAATGGGCCAAAAATATGATTGTGTAAGTATAAATTGTAATTTATTGTTATATTATTTATATACATTTATTTATATGAATTTTTTTAAATGTAAAACGTGCATGCATGAGAAAATATTTTTTTATTTACAGGTGTTACCGCTATTTTGGGTATTTATGCAAAGTCGAACGCGTGAATCGTATGGACATGTTTTTGCCGCCGTGAGAAGGTATATGACCTCATTTAAGACCTGCAGTAATTATGTCAGACTTCGAACAAGCTGCACAATCTGCTTTAAGGGATATTTTTCCCACGTCAATGCTACATGGTTGCTATTTTCATTATGTGAAAGTAAGTTTAATACATTTTTTCCAGTATTAGATATTTAATTTTTATTTTATTTTAATTTTTTTTTTACTTTTATTTCTTCATGAATTTATTACTTTCTATTGCACTGTATTGTATTGTGTTTTACTGAATTTCAATACTCATTTCATATGCGTTTTTCTAGGCAATAACTAACAAAATTAAAAAAAATCGAGAATTATCCGCATTAGTTCGAACGGATGACGAAGCACGAGTGTTTGTTAACAAAATTAAGGCGCTACCTTTATTTCCACCAGAAGTAATGAGAGAAGTTTTTGATTCAATTATCGGTGCACTGTCGGCACCATGTGCAATTGCTCTGCAGGGATTCATTCGATATTACGAACGCCAATGGATATTACGGGTCGGTGCTGCCACTTTGTCAGTGTACGGAATTCTCCGCAAAACAAACAACAACTGCGAAGCACTGAATCGAATACTGAGAGATCGGATGGGACAACATCCAAGTTTGTGGATATTCCTACGTAATATTTATTAAAATTATTATTAACTCATCCTAATTTTGTATGTTTTTCCGATTTTACCTCATTAGTATTCTTTTCCATTGCTAATTTATTTAATTTTATTTAATTATAATTTTAAATTAAGATTTCTTAAATTTTATCATAAAATGTCGTTAGAGATTCAACCAAATAGATTATAAAAATATTCGAATATCAACAATATTATCAAGAGACACCGTTTTGTCTCTGGTCAAGTACAAGAAAAATTTGTTTGGCTTTTGCTTTTCAGGAAATTTGTTGCAATTTCAAGTGCATCTTGACAACGACCTCCGAAATTTACAACAATGTGGACGCGCTAGAAACTCTCCGATGCTGGAGCATGTTATGAATACTCAAACTTTGACTTTGGTTTGGAGTTCGTTAGAAAGTGGCAGAATGATTCTCACAGAAGCAATGGACATCTACCTGGAGAACCTGGGGAATCTCGCAGACGTAACGCATCGATTTTATATTACACCCGATTACGGTACATCATATTTATATATTTTTTATTAACAATAGCTAATTACATAAATATATGTAAATATATATAACCTTCTACCTGAAATTGTATGTAAAATGTAGTTTCAATTTAGTGTAATTTAGAAAATTTTACGTTACTTTTTAGAAAAAGTAAGGTTTCTTTTGACAGTTTCACTTCAAATATATTCCAACAAAAAATTATTCAATTTTGTAAGAAGTTAATTTTTTAATTATATTTTTGAACATTAAAAATGTACTAGAACAAACTAAAAAAACTTTTAACAAATAACTTGATTCATTTTTAATTTATCATTACAAAATTTATTGATTCATTTAGAATTCACTAGAAATATATATATATATATATATATATATATATATATATATATATATATATATATCTCT
>JABFPJ010005004.1:0-12792 GCA_022817425.1 Gryon sp. ZL-2020 | reverse complement strand
GGGCTACGCCCTCGAGGATTTTACCGCCCTCGGGCGGTAAGTTCCACTTTACCGCCCGCTCCCTCGGTCCATAAAATAGCGTACCAGCGTCGGGCGCAGTGGCGCCCTCAGCAGTAATATACTATTAATTTCAAAAATCATTATAGTGCATAATTGAAAATATAAATTTATTTTCAAAAACACAATTTACTCATTTTCGAAATAACATTTTACAAAAACAATTACAAGTTTTCTAATTAAAAAGTACATAGTTTCAAAATATATTTTTTGTAATTGAACACTATAATTTCCAAATAAATAAAAAGTCAATTACTTTACTTTAACAATTCTTTTAATTTCAAAGAAAATCGATTAAGATAGCGTCAATATTCAATATTTCTGAGCATCTCTACTGTGTATTTTCAAAAGAAAAAAAAAAAAAAAAAACAAAACGATAAGAGCAAAAGTGGGCTACGGTTTGGAAGTACTGTATCTAGCACGTTTTTGCGACGCTGTGACGGGATGTCTGTAAGAAACATGCTTCCTAAGTGCATCCCTCGAGCGTGACACATGCGAACAAGCCGTACAACTGTACGAACTGTTACTATGGGTTTCCATGTGCACGCGCAAATTATATTGATTGCTCAATTGTTTGCCGCAAATCAGACACGTGACGTTACTTTTATTGCAGGTCTGCATTTTTCCAGCCACATTATTCAGTAATTTGAAATTTGCATCAATAATCGGCGCTTTAGCCTCCTCGGAGACCGCATTGGTTTCCTCGATTGGCGGCGCCGGTGGCGCCGACAATGCAAAACTCGAAGCATCTAATGGCGCATGCGTCGTTTGCTTAGCAAAGAGCGTTGACTTTCGTTCGCGTTGTTGATTCAACTTGGCATTGATTGAATAATAAGGCTTGGTTTTTACGCTGCATGCCACGTCTTGCTCGGCTGACGAGGATTCCTCTTCGTCCAAGTAATTGTCGACTGACGTTGACTCCGAAACCACTTCCTTCACTTCTTTCGATATTGATAAGTCCGTAGAGTCTTTGTCTTCCGATATTGGCACCATATCGGCCGTTGGTTTGCTATCGTAGCGAAAAGGCTTCTGCAAAGAAAATAGATAAATAATCTTTCAACAATCTCAAATTGAAACATTCAAGACAACGATAAATGCCAGCTAAAATCATTTAAACTTTCTATTCTATTTATAAATACATTTACAAATAATCGAATTAATGATATTCTATAAAAAATAAGTTACTACAAATTGAGCTCTTTCTTCAGAATAATAAACACATCTCAAATAAAATAAGCCTGGCAATCTAAAAGATAATGACGAAGCCAAATCAACATTTTCTGTACAATGACTGTTAGTCCTATAATTATTTTGAAAGCATATAGCGGTCTATTCAAAAGTAGCATCCTATAAAGTAAAGAACAATGTAACACATGTAACTTATACATAATTTTGACATGTGTGACATAAATGTGACATATTCAATTCCCGTTGCAAATCTAACGTATGTAAAATCAAGTTTAACATGAATTGAAACATATATATATATAACTATATATAACATGTATTAACGTATGTGTGACATATGCTTACCATACATCAAACACATACATAACGAATATGTGTCATATATGCAAATATATATATTTATATATATATGCAATAAATAAAGTTTGATTTTGTTTGCATTTGTTTAACGTGAAAAGAAAAGCTTTCTGTGTAAATCTAAAATGGTATTTTTTGATACCATTGTAATGAAGTTAATTGAATATACCTGTAAGTTCATACTATGGGGTAAGGTTCCACGGGATGCATCCACTTGCGTTTAGTCGCAACACACAAAACGATTCTCGATCTCGTGGATATCGTTTTCATTCATTATCGTTCCCGCGATGCACATACGATTGCATACGTACTGGCTCATTCCTCTGTGAAGTACTTCTTGAGGAACGACAGTGAATTGAGTGTTTAAGTGACCTGAACAAAACAACACAATCATAGGGTGATGTATATATTAAGGGACCAGCAAGCAATGTGTGAAATGTGGTTTTTCTTTTCTTTCTTAAAGCAGATTTCTATTTTTGAGTACGTTTTGAACGCATTATTACCAATTTAGTTAAGATTATAATATCAAAAAAGTGTATAGAAAAGTGTATTATTATTTCACTAAACTATGTCTCAATAAGTATGATTTATAATAGTAGAATGACTATTACATACTTATTTAATAAATTTTAACATAGATTATTTTATTTGTGCATCACATATATGGCACATATTTGTTATTATATGATCTCGCATACATTATATATATATAAAAAAAATCTAAAATACTATTTCTTTGTATTATAATTATGTGTTTTTATATTCTTTCCCGTCTGGGCCTTTTATTTATAAGCATGTACATTTTTTCGGGTAGAATCATAAGCTTAAATCAAATATTTGATAATTAAATAATAAAATAAAAAATGATGAAATATTTGATTTAATTAAATTGTTCCGCTTATTGTTTTATATTATACAGAAATGTTAAATATAAATATATTTGCTTTTGTTCGAACATGTATTGTTAATTTAAGATACATAATTTTTAAACATGCAAATTTGATCAGTTAACAATAAACTATTTTTATATTTTTTTTTTTTTTTTTTTCAAGTGATGAGTTTTGTTTAGAAATGACTGAAGCAATGAAACAATAATTTTGAGGCAATTCATTAATACACAGGCGGTATTAAAACTGTTGTTAATCGATTCATTGAAGAAACGTCGAAATGATTGGTGTTAACTTACGCCGGCGATGTCGGCCAGTCCTCTGATATGCAATGTGTCAGCCATCGCTAACAGTGCTGGTAATTGTTCTTGATAAATATTCACTTCGCCATTATACATAAACGTAACTAACGCACACAAATTCGTATATTCCATACCCGGCAAAATAATTATCGGATGCTGAAGTGTGTTCAAATCCTGCAAAATATTCGTCATTTTGTTATTGCGTATAAAAAATATCCTATTTTTTACAAATTAACAACAACTGTTATTTGAATATTTAAAATAACAATTATTAGGACAAAGTAATCATTGATAAACCTTAAATAATTCTTGAAAATAGTAACTGCAAGCAGAAAGAATAATTCGATGTGCGTGAATGTGTCGTCCGCCAGCACTCAGTGTTACGTCCGTTAAATAGCCACCATTCAATAATTTCGGTAACGTTCCTAGTAAGGTATTTTGAAAGTTATGCCACCGCAGACAAAATTGTTGGCCTTCCATTATGTCTGTAAACATAAATTACAATTGCAGTTTTAGATTTTTCATTGTATAATAAAAATTATTCAGTTTTTCGATTCAGAAGAATCGAATTTTCCAATCAGTTACAATAATGCACTATTTTATTCAATGCATTAAAATTGTATAAGAACTCACGTGAGTTCTTATATGACTTTTTAAATATATTTCATTGTAATAAAATTTTAATTTAGTATGCATAAATGAAACGTATAAATAATTGTTGCAGATAGTATCCGCAACGTGGCGCGTCGGCTCGAATCTCAGTTGAACTCGCAAGTACATAATACAGAGCGGCAACATTTGTGTGCTATACAAAATATTATCATTGATTTTAAATCAAAATTTAATTTCGTTAAAAATGAGATTTTTAATATTAATAACGTTCTATCTCTTTTCTTTATTATTTTCAATAATAATATGAATAAAACAAAATGTTTACATGAGAATTCATGTGAATTTTCATATAATTTCTCATACAATCTTTTGCAAAGTGCTATTACTTCTTTCAAAGCACGATGATTGTACAAATAATAAAATATATTTAGATCGTTTAATATGAATCATTAATTATGAACCAAGACTTTCAAATTTATAACTTGAAATTAAAACTGTCAACGAGTGATAAAAGCAAAGATAAAAAAAAGAAAAAGAAGAAGCTAATAGAAATTGAAATGAAAAGAATCGCGCAGATATAGTCGGAGTTAAGCGTGCAACTAAGTACGCCGTTGTTTCTCGGCACAATCCTACTTATTCGATCGGCTGTAGGTTCCAGCCAAATCTATTATTGTCCCCAGGCATGGCTGGAGGAAAGGCCACAACGAACGACCGTACCAACTCCGCGCTATTCGATCGCACACACGTGGAAAAGTGCCAAAAAACAAGCCCGATTGAAAGCGAACACGAATATTTTATCGTCGCACCTTTTTGCTTCGCTCGCTCAACAATCGGCGCAATTTGTGTGATCCTTCCAGTGGTCTGTCGTCGTGCCGTTTGACTCCAACTCCGCCACCCACTGTCACGCGTCAAATCTTTCCGCCCCCGATTTTTGCACGCTTTCCCACGACCTGCGACACTACGTCGCGTCCGTCGCTCGCGATTATGACACACGATAGTGCAAAAATAAATCTCGCGGCTCTCGCACAATTTTCCTTTATTCGCTCGGCAAACAACCAGAATGATCCCCGATTTATCAACTGTCAATTGTTTTTAAACAATTTCTACCTTACCCACATTACACATTATTTTTCTTTTTTTTTTACTTTTTGATTAGTTTATTATTACATATTTTTAATTTTTAGACTGATAAAAAGTAGACAATCTGTACAAATTCGAATTCATAGAAAAAAGGATATATATTTTTCATATACTTACATGAACTTTTTCACACATTTTTAATTCTGCATGCTTTTTTAATGTTTTCATTAATGATTTGTTCATAAATTTTCGAATTTGTTTCTCAATAAAAAAAAAAACACCTGAAAGTGAATGCGAACATATCCAAACATAACCGAACACATTCGAAGAGAATCCAAACATAACCGAATGAAAAACGAACATACCCGATGTAACCGTACCCGAAATGATTTATTAAATTTTAAGAAAACTGTTACAACAAATTAACTTAATGAAATGTGGAAAATAGCAGTCTATTAAATATTGTTTATTATTTATTAAAGTTTGATGAACTATAATAATAAATAAAGACAGATAAAATGAATATTAACGGGAAACAAATCATTGCTACTTACTTTGTATCTTCAAATTTTCCAGATAGAATATGATTAGCTAACTTAAATTAATAATAATTAGCTAAAATTAATATTGTTTCATTCTCAATGTCTTTTATCTAAGCTTCTTATTTTTCTTATTCATTAACGGATACCTTTGGGAAATTTCAATGTATGATAACTTTTGAAAATCAGAAATATAAATATTTATAAGGAATAAGGTATACTAATATAAAGACAAAATTGTTGCGCGATATAACTATAATGTAATATAATTTAAAAATGTAAAATATAAATTACATTGTATATATATCACGCAAAGTAATAGATGTTTAACCACAAAATTATGAGTTAGGGTTAGCATTTGGTCCACGTCGACGTCCGAAAGTTTGCACAACGTTGACAAATCGTCGATTATACTGAATACGTCTCTTCGCTCTGCCAGTCTTTTTCTTTGATTTTTCTTGCTTTTCCACCTGAAAACAAATAATATTGTTAGATATAACAAAAGTTTCAATTTTATATATAGAACAGTCATTCAACTATTTTTGCGTTCTTGTAGTAAATTGATGAAAAACTAAGTTTCAGATTTAAACTTAATTTCACTTTAATTTACATTTTTTTCTTGCACCCAAACTTTACTACATCTTCGAAATATAAAGATGTAGTTTAGATCTAGTGCAGATAGTTTGTTTTTCCTAAATAATGTTTTTATTTTGCAAATGTATATATTAAAAACATATTTTTATATTTATTAATATATTAGGAAGAGACAAATTTACCTTTGGAGTGGCACCCTTTACTTTACCAGCTCGAGCTAAAGAACCGTGGACTTTACCTAAAATATAATTAAAATGACTTTAGTGATTAAATCTATAAACATGTGTTATTTTGACGACATATAATTTCAATTAAAAATTTAAAAAGAAAACAGTTATGTGAATATGTATTACGAATTTAAAATAATTTCAACTCAGTAAATGCATATTTCTATTTATCTAAGATTATTTAATGCTAAATAAGAAGAAATATTTTAGTTATAAAATTATATTGATTATAACAAGATTGATAATCATTTTTTACCTCCTATAAGTGGGATGTTAAGGTCCAAAGTATGAGACTCCAGTTCTCCAACAATTTCATCATCGTTGAGGATCTTTGATGCACACGTGAGACTAATATCTTCAAAATCTATTTGTTGGGAAAGTTTTGCCTGAAAATAAATGTTTGATTATTCACAAATGTTCATTTTAATTTTGTGAAAATAAATTTAAGTACAAAATTCGAAAATAATTATTTACCAATTATTGTATTTTTATTCTTTATTATTATTATTATTATTGTATTATATTTATTATCTTTATTATTGCGTTATTGGATTAAATGGAAGTTAAATAATAATTAAATAAAATAAAAACATTACAATTACAACAATTAAAAATAATTACACATTTACACATAACATAAGACAAGAATATAAAATGAGGTTAGAATATCAAACGTACCTTGATTTGTGCGACAGTGTCATTTTCGGCACACTCAAGGGTATAATTTTCCTGTCCTCGGATGTAAAGAAACATTTTGAATCTGCAATCACAAAATTAAAGTACACAATGTAATTATTCAATAATAATAACTCAACAAAATATGCTTCTGTTATCCACGTGCAAATGACAAACAACTTTGAGCAACACACCAATAAACAACTTCTTTGCTTGTGAAACATTTTTGAACTTAAATTTAACGTAATGTTGCACATATTTCATCGTTGACATTAAAAGCGTACAATTTTTACAATTATTTTACTTTATTCTAGGATAAATAAAATTACTCACCGTTCAATGTAGCGACGTCAAAAGAAAGAGGATTTGCATGTACGCAGTGTTGCCAAATGGGTATCTCACATATATAACATTACATTTTACAATTAGAGTAAAATATTAGAGAAAAGGACAGAGTACAAAATAAATAGTATATATTTTATTATATATATATATATATAATATAACATATATTACAAATTTATCAAATGCAACTTTTCTAATAATTATTCTTTTTTAATTTTAGGACCATTTTACATTTAAATCGACTCTTCTGTCTTTTTTCATTAAGTGTGTTAGAGAAGTATAAGCAAACTGGATTTTTTGAACGTAAGAGGATAAAATATTTGAAATGAAACTAAAGACGTTATAAATTGAAAAGTTTGACCGGTAATTTTGGCAGACGAGACTTAGTCGCTTTGTTATTAATTGCGACAAAGTAGCAATTACTTAATACAATATCAGACGAATTGCAAGAAGTAATGAATCAGAGTGTTTTTAATGAATGTGCATCGATTTTATCAAAAATGTCTATTCAGCCGCAAGATTCGTCAAATTCGAGGCCCTTCAACGACACCACCGCGATTTTCAATAATTCCCAATCAGAAGACTTAGATGACACAAAAGTGAGATATTAAAAGTACATTTAAATATTCAAGATGTATATAAAAAGAAAGACTCAATTATTAAATTAATACAAAAAATAATTACAATCATATTAAACAGCATGATGATTTCAAAATAATACTCGTTTGATTATGAATGATTAATTGAAGATACATTTTTGCAGATTATTGATTGTAGATCAAATTTAGAAGAAACAGTAGTACATTCTGACGAGACAGAAGAAGTCTTTAAATCGTTTAAGACTTCGAATTTAGAGAATCTTGAAAACTTTGATAATACGCAGGAAATTATTAATACACCTTCCGATGATCTTGGTAAGTTAATATTTATATTCCCGTGTTAAAGATTCCTAATCAATCCAAATAAATATTGCACAATTCCTAATACACATACAAACTATATTTATGTATTTATACAAATGTTTAAATGTGTGTATTAGGAAATTTGAAACATTTATTTGGAATTGTTTGGAACTTTTAATTTGGGTTTACATATAAATATAATACATTTTAAAAAAAGAATAAGATAATTAGAGAAACAGGTAAATAAGAAAATATATAAGAAACAGAAAAAAAGTCGAGAGAAATCACAGAGATAATGTAGGTATGAATTATAAATAAGATGATAGGAATTCATTGACTGATGCTTTTTTTTTAGTATTCCATGATGCCAAGTTCTTTGAGGCAATGTTAGAGAAGGATAAAGCAAGTAATAAGCAAGAAAATAAAAGAATTGATTCATTGTATGTCAAATTTGATCCATTATATGGATCGAATATGCTGCCACAGGATAAAAATGTAGAAGAGAAAAAAGATACATGTGAAATTAAAAATGAAATAGTCAAGTTGAGTATTTCTCAAGAAAACGTAATACCAGAAGAAATCGACAATAATGTTGCTGTTGAAGAATCAGTGTCTATCAAATGTGTAAAAGAGAGCATGAAAATACCACATGAATCAAATGGATTAAATGTACAAATATGCGTTTTTAAGTATAAATTGCATAGATTAAGGATAAAACCAAATAAATAAAGTACTAAACTGTTTATTCTTATTTTAGGAAATAAAAATAGTGGAAAATATCAAAACACATTGCCAATCTGTTGAAATAGATAGTGAATTTAACGAAAAAATGCGTGAACTTGAAACTTTAAGATCAATAGCATTCCAACAACAGGAGGAATTAGATAAAGTAAAGATGATGAATGCAAGACTAAAGTAAGCAATTTGCAAAGAATGGTATTTATACAAAAAATATGAAAGATGAACATTTTATTTAATTTTCTTATATATTTATAAATATAACAATTTTACTTTTAATTATTTCAGTGAAGTTATACCCGAATGTGAACGGATTATGGCTGAAAAGGTCGAAGAAGCTGCAAATGAACGTTTAAAGTCAAACCAGAAGATACAAAAGCTGCAGGAAGACTTACAAAAACTGCAAGAAGATTTACAGATAGCAAATACACATCTAAATAAATCCGAAGCTAAATTCAACGATGCTCATTCAAAATATGAAAATATAAAGAAACAGGAACGCAATTTGATGGAAAATGAACAGAAATTAAAAGAAGTATCTTTGGAAGATCGCAAAACTATCGGTGTACTAGAAAAAAAGTATCAAATATTAAAAGCACATGCGACAGAACGATTAGAAACGTAAGATACCTTTATTTTTATTCTTAGAGTATACAGAGTATACAAATAATAATTAAAAAATCATTTCTTATATTTGATTTCAGAGCAAACAGTACTCTCGCAACCATACAAAAGCAACACGAAAATGAAATTAGAAAAGAACAATCTAAAGTTGCGCGAGCTGAGTTAGAGTTAAAATCTATAACTGAAACTACGGAGAAGCAAAAACGCGAAATTTCCGAGTTGAAGAAAATTTTAGACGAGATCATTGCCAGGGAAGATTTTACAAATTAATAAATGGTTTTATTTAAATGATTTTAAATCAATTGTTTGAACTTTATGTTTTATTTATAATGTAAAATAGAACATTTTACATTATAAATAAAATTTTGTAATATAATGTAAAGAATTTATTATTTATTATTTAAAATTAACAAAATGTTGTAATATAATATAAAATTTTTAAACTTTAAAGTGTAAAATAAAAAAAAAGTTCTTTTTTTTAGTTTAGTGATTATGTCCGTCTTATTAGTCGACTTATGCATTTTTAATAATTCTTAACATATGTATTCTTACGATTTATTAAATACACATTGTTAATAAAGGAAATTGTTGTAGACATTAAGAAAGTATATATAATCCAATAATTAATATTCAAATTGAAAATTTTTCGTTAAAAATAAAGCAAAACTTAGGAAAGCAATGATTTATCGAAAATATTTAGTCAATAATTTTTTACAACATACTAATTATATAGCTTTATTTAATGATGTTTTATCCAATATCATCATCATGTAATAAAATATCATCAATTTTTATATTAATTTATATTAAATAAAACTTGTCCAGAGTTCTTAAGAGATGTTTCTTTTTAATTGCATCTTTTTTCTTCAATTTCGTAATTTTCTCGATAATACATTTTGAGAATACAGACCTTATTAATTCATCAAAAAAATAGTTAAACTGCAAAATAATCTAGGAAAAAAGATTATACAGAAGTTTATGTATGTCATAAAGTAATTTCAACAGAATCCATATAAATATGTTTTACTTTAAGCACATCTGTGAATATATTTTCAAATTGTTACAATAATAGTTATTTCTGTTATTAATTAATTCGTATATACAACAACCGATCTGAATTATTTCTTTATTATTGTGCAAAACTAAAGATATACAAAATGTAACACCAACAGAAATATGCGTACAACATTTGTGTTCGTGCGAACGGTGCACGTTTTTCTCAAGACACAAAAAATAATTTCAAAAAATGCATATTTCACTTTTCTTTATCTCTTTTTTTAAAGTTGTCTTTTTTTATTTTTTACAAACATTGAGGTAGTTTTGTGTCCAAAGAACGTGTTCACGCATAGAGATTATTACACTAGAGTGTTTGCACAAGAAAATAGACATTATATTGCTTACAGCGAGACAAAATATTCACGCAAAAAACACTTGATTTTTTCATGAATTATTTCAAATTTCAACTTTGAATGCTTTTTCATTCGTAGACTATACGACTTCTACCTTTTTTTCTTTTTGTTTCTTCTAATATCAAATCTTGTTAAAGATAATTTATTTTGACTTTTTTTTTTGACTCTCAGCCTTATGAAGTTTATTGCATGAAAATGATTGTTTATATAACTTTTGTTTAACAAAAGAAACTGCAAACATAGAGGATATAATTTGTGAAGTGCTTTTAATTTTAATTTCATTTTTCATGCATAATTTCATATAAACTGAATATAATTGCAATTTTTCCCCAGAGATTATAATATTTGCAATTAAGCTCTATTAGTGTTTATAATGTTTTTTGTTCAGTTTTATTGCATTCTCCGTTTTTTCTTTTTTGCAATTTTGAAATTCGTCGTTTTATTTCAAATGAATTTCATTATACTTTCTTGTTTGTTTGAAATACAATTAACATTTATAACAAAATTTACAGATGTCTAAGCGATGGTATACAATTTTCAACAAGAATAAACTGAGGCTCTTCATGCAATAAACAAAATTAATCATACTGAAACAATAATATTTGTGTAATAATGTTCGCTAAAATGACTCGAGTTAAAATTTACAAAAAGAAAGCATACAATTTTATTGCACAAAGGCTCCTATCTTATTAGATATGCAACTAATTAAGAAACGTTAGAAAACAAATCAGAAAATAAAGCATACGAAAAAGAATATTACGATATATATATTTTTTTCGCGTATTTACGATCAAAACTTCAGTCTTTGTTGTACGATTCGTTTTACTTCTGACATAAACAAAATGCTTATGTCATAAAAATCACTCGATTAAATCACACTTTTCAATTAATTAACATATAATCAATCTTGGGGCATCTTTTCGTGATGATGCAGATGCTATGATGAGTACCCTTAATCTTCAGATGATCATCGGTCTAGGAAGATGTGCAAGATCGGATCTAAAACGTTGTTAAATCATAAAATTGCCAGACCAGAAATGCATGCTTCATCGTTTTATCAAAAGTAACGGTATATTTAAGTATATTAATGAATAAGTATAGTACCACCAATGGGAAGAGGGGGTACTATCGGAAAAGGCCTTGCATATACATTGTGTTGTTAATCAGTAATTTATCCTAGATTATACATAAAGAAATAAATTGTTAGTGATAAAGAATCATTTGACGATGACATATTTCAATAACATGAATGTTACAATAGATTTTTTAATTTCATTTTAACGAAATTTTTACTCTAATTTCTTGTTTATATTATTATAATATATAAAACAATATTATCGTAGTTTCATTATCAATATAAGTAATGTTACAATGAAAGTTACGTTAATAATTAAAATCAGTTTTTAACTCAAATTTCATTTGTTGGTCATGAAGCTGAAGAGTGTAAATTGAGAATCAGTGCGAAAAGCACAATTTATTTAATATTTTTGTCAGACATTGACAAAAAATATTAAATTTCAAAAGACTAAATGATGAAACCATATTTTTAATCAGAAATGAGAAAAATGGCTTCATCATATTTATTGTTGCTTTTCATTTGGTTTCAAGAGTATTTCAATAAAGAAGTTAATCGGAGTAATTAAGAATAAAATAGGATACCTTGCGATATCCTTATAACATAAAAATAGAATTAAAACATCAAAAAATAAACATTGAAAATATATTAATAAATGAACAATATGTTGTTTGAATAAACAACTTGAATTTTATTTGACAAAAATATTTGAAATTGTTATCAAATATCCGATCATTTTGTTTATCAATTTTATTATACCTAAATTCGATAGTTCATTTTACTCTCTTTGCTCCAGTCTTTAATATTGAGCTTTTCTCTTCTTCATATTAAATATTTGACATTTAATGATTATGCGTAACTATTACGTAAACAATACATTCTTCTATAAGAGGGATACTTATTAATAACATCCCACAAGAAGTTTTGAATTTTGTTTTACTAACACTGTTAAAATCCTATACAAACACTATATGAATTTTTAGTATAAGAGATTAAAGTATGTTATACAAAATTGTTACTTTTAATTTTGAAATTCGTTGTTTGTGGGTTTTTTTTCATTTTAATAACAAATTACGTCGATAATATTTATACTTATTCATTATATCGACGCTTCTTACGTAAAAGGTGACATCTCAAATTTTTTTTACAAAAGGATACATCTCCTATGCTTAAACATAGGA
>JABFPJ010005003.1:0-12794 GCA_022817425.1 Gryon sp. ZL-2020 | reverse complement strand
TTTAATTGTTTTCGTGTTTTTATCACAAACTTGGATATATATGTATTTGTTTATTATCTATGTGTTATATATATATATATATATATATATATATATATCGTAAATTGGATTGCACTATTGTTGTTTTCAATTATATTTGCGATGATTTTCCGATTATTTGTTCTTATTGTTTGAGCAATGAATTACATATGGTAAATATTCACTTTATGCATTTTAAATTTAACAAACTTTTGGGTTTCATTATTCAAAAAAAATTTTTTTTTTATTTTTATTATTATTATTTATTATTATTATTATTATTATTATTATTATTATTTATTATTATTATTTATTATTATTATTTTTTTTTGAAAACACTTATTTGACTAAAGTAGTTTATCAAATGTTTTTTCTTGATTACATCAAATCAAAGTTTCAAAGTTTAAAGTTTAAATTGGCCAAAGTAATTAGTGGATTAATTGAAAAACAAATTCATTAACAGAGTTTCAAAAAATAGAAGAAAAAAAAATAAAAATGAGAACAAATGGAGGATGGAAAAAATTGATAAAATTAATAAAAACAAAAAAATAAAAAACACGAATTGTTGATGATTATGACTGAATATGACTTGTATTTGTGACTCAGGTGATGTTTCGTCATTTACGTCAAATGAATAAGTTTGGGATTTGTGACACATTGATGATTATTTATGTTTTGATTGATTTCAAAAATGCACATCTGTTATTTTTAATGTTTAAATAAGTTTCGAGATGAACTCAATTAATTAATTGAATTTAATAAAATAAATAAATTATATAATTTAATAATAAATAATTATCGTCTTTGAATTATTTTTTTTTTTAAATTAAATTGATTAAGTAACTGGACAATTAACTAAATTAGCCATCTGAGGAAATCATTATCGAATCTAACTAAAAATCAGCTAAAAGTAGCTAAATTTAATTTTAATGTTGATTTTAATTTAGTTTAAATAACTAAATATCAAATAAACTAATTAAAATAATTAATGCATTAAAATGAATTAATTTTCAAAATGGAAATGAGTTAAATTGACTAAAAGTAACTCAATTACTAAAAATATTAAAATTAGTAAAAATTACTAAAGCATCTAAAAATAATTGAAATAAAATTAAAAAATTACTAAAAACAACTAAAAATGATGAAATTACTAAAACTGACCAAATCAGTAAAAACAATTACAAATGATAAACTTACTAAAAATAACTAAGATTGACTAAAAATAATTCAAATAGTAAACACTATTAAAAATGATGAAAAAAACAATAATTTTTTATTTATTTGTTACTATTTGGGTCTTGTTCGTTTTTAAAAAGAGACATAGATTACTAAAAATAACTATAAGTTACTAAATTTCTAAAAATAACTAAAAGTGACTTAAACATGACTGAATAACTCAAAATAACCAAAACTAAATGCAACTAAATTGTTAAAAATTACTTAAAAAACAAACTAAAACCCATTGAAAATTACTAATTAATAAAAATTAAAAACTACAATTAAAAAAAAAAAAAAAAAATATCGTGTTAAATTGGCCAGCATGGATGCATTCGACAAATATTGAAGTTAGACATACTCTGCGGTAGAATCGAAAAACCGGTTCGACTTCGTCGATAAACGAACATATATATATACATACATATCCAACATATATAATCAACATACATATATAAACATATATAATCAACATATATATATATAAACATATATAAACAACATATATATATATATAATTGTAAGCTTATATATATACATATATATATATTTATATATGTATATATATAACCGGCATTCAATTTGTCACCCATTTGATTCTCCAATGCAACGCACTTATTTATTCAAATTGAAAATAAAAAAAAAAGATTGATTTTCCAAAATGACGCGATCATCACTCTTCTAAATTACAAAGCCGAGTATTATTGCATAACAAAATTGAGATAATTCAAGTGGAATCATAGTCACGAGTCTTTCGTGACAGTCACTTTTTGAATTATATATGTATTAACGTGTATACAGATTGAATACACACACACGGAGACAAAAAGGCGAATGATATTCGTAACAACTGATAGACGACGATTAGATTTGATTGCCGGCAATGATAAATTTGTACGTTTTGCAAATGATTAACGTCTTTTGCATTGGCGTTTTATTGTCACTTTGGAACAGATTTACGATAACATTGTCTTCATTTTTGTGTATTTTTTTCAGAATGATCTATAGATCATTTGTGGATCATTTTTCGAATGATCTATAGATCATTGATGAATTATTTGTTGGAAAATGAGTAGATCAATTGTAGATAATTTTTTTTGGATTTTCGGTAGATCATTTTCGGATCATTTTTTATTGATCTATATATGAGTTGTGGATCAATTATAATTAATCATTTTTGGCTCATTTTTAGGTGATCTATAGATCATTTATAGATTATCCGGAACTATATGTTGGATCATTTACATAATTTGTGAATCATTTAAGTACATTTATTGTCTAAATCATATATAGTTGAACTATAGATCACTTATAGATCAGTTAGAAGATCTATAGATCATTTATAGATTATTCAGAACTATATGTTGGATCATTTACATAATTTGTCAATCATTTAAATAGATTTATTGTATAAATCATATATAGGTGATCTATAGATCAGTTAGATTATCTATAGATCATGTATAGATCATTCAAAACTATATTTTGAATCATTTAAATAGATGTATTGTATAAATCATATATAATTGATCTATACATCAGTTAGATGATCTATAGATCATGTATAGATCATTCAGAACTATATGTTGGATTATTTACATAATTTGTAAATCATTTAAATAGATTTATTGTATAAATCATATATAATTGATCTATAGATCATTTTATAGATCAGTTAGATCATTTATAGATCACAATTAGTATTATCTACATCGCAATCAATTGAAAAATAAAATCATCGTAAAAAAGAAAAATGCAAGGAATTGTTCCACGTGGTACCGAAGACGAGTCAAAGTTAAAGCATATTTATTTCATTGATTGAAGTCAACGCAAATGTATTTGATGCGTCAAGTGTTTGTCATTTGTCGCCGACGACATTAGCATTTCAATAGTTAATAAATAAAATCCGAGAAATCGAATCAAGTTAAATAATAATGCGCTATTAAGTTCTTGTTTTTTTTTTATTTAAGGAAGACATCCAAGTGAAATAGTTCAAATCTGCAATTATGAACTCTCATTTGCATGATTTTTTTTATCGTAATCCTCGTAAGTTATAAATATAAAAATTATAAAAAATAATTCTATTATCAGCCCTTTAATTAATTACTTTTTAAATTTATTTAATTAATTAAAATTAATTAAAATTAAAAAAAATAAATCAAAATAATTAATTATTTAATTTAAAAATTACTTTTACATATTAAACAAGTTATTAAATAAGAAATAATAAGGGTTGCTATGTAAAATACTAATAATATTTATAAAAGTAATTGTAAGAAATCACAGTTACATCAGTTTACTTTGATTTATCTTACGATAACAAATCTGTTAAATATTTGATTATGCGCAACGACATGATTCAGTAAAAGAATTGCACTTTATGAAAGAGGACACTTCAAAAAACCAAAATATATAATACAAATTTTATTGCACAATTTTTCATTTTTCATTACAATTGGGTTGAATTGCCGCTTAAATAAAATCTTCAATGAGGAAACGCACTATTTGGTTACTGAGGCGTAGCTTTTATGGATCATTATAGATCACTTATAGATCATTATAGATCAATATTGATAATCATAGATCACTGTAGATCACTTATAGATCATTATAAATCAATATTGATTATCATAGATCACTGTAGATCATTATAGATCACTTATAAATCATTATAAATTAATATTGATCATCATAGATCACTTATAGATCATTATGGATCACTTATAGATCGTTATAGATCAATTTTGATAATCAGATCACTGTAGATCATGATAGATCAATTTTGATAATCATAGATCACTGTAGATCATTATAGATCACTTATAGATCATAACAGATCAATATTGATTATCATAGTTTACTTTAGATCATTATAGATCACTGTAGATCAGTATAGATCTTCAATTCTCATTACAAATTTTGTAAACTGATCTGTAGACCATTTACAGATCACTATGCATCCTTTAAAATGATTTATAAATCATTGATAAATCATTATGCATCCTTCAAAATAATTCATAGATCACTATGGATCATTTAAAATGATCTACAGATTACTCATATATTATTATTTTTCACTCAAAATGATTCATAAAACTTGATGATTTATTCAAAATGATTTATAGATCATTATGGATCATTCGAAATGATCTATAATTGAATTCAAGCAAGTATGACTTTTACCACACAAATGAACTTAAACTTTCGTATCTTCAACTTGTTAACCGAACGCCGAGGTCAAGGTCACACACATACCACGTATACCATATTACGCTCATAAACCGAGTTTAAGCGTAAAAACGAACGCACGGCAGACATTTATTATTATAGTTAAACGACAAAATTCTATCTTCAGACAAAGTAACTTTTCTACCCTGAACTTTGACCTCAGCTCGCAACTTTGCATTATTCAACGTGTTTCAAATGATCAGTCGTGTGAATAACATTATTTCTGCCAACGATAAAAGTAAAAAAAAAAGTTTTGCCACAAAAAATGGAAAATTTATTTTTAGACATATTTTTAGTTATTTATATAAAACGATCCATAAGGATCTATCAGCGATCATATAAAACGATCAATAGATCATTTGAACCTTTCCATAGATCCCGTACACTTATCTGTAGATCTTTTAATATGATTTATAGATCTTTCAAAATGATCTATAGATCTTATGAAGACAATTTATAGATCACCTGAAATGATCTATAGATCATATGAAAATGATTTATAGATCATCTTAACTGATGTAAAGACCATTTAAAATGATCTATAGATCACTAATTTTTTTATTGTTAAAAATTTTATTACTATTTATCGTAATTTTTTGTCCACAAAAATAATATGAGTAAAAATAAACTTTTGAAAAATGGATTTATATTTTCAAACGAAAAAAAAGTGCAAGACAAAGACGGTAATTAACGTGAAATCGAGGTTTTCCCAGTTTACGTAATGACTTAAGTAGTGACTACTTTATTTAGTTGTATTCTATTTTTTAGATTGTGACGTAACTCGAGAAAGCTTTAAAATTCGAGAACTTTTTTTTGCAACATTTATAGATCATTATGGATCATTATAGATCATTTGAGATTATTATAGATCATTATATATCGCTCTGAATCACTTAAAAGATGTGTTCAATATCATTTATCGATCTTTCGAAATGATCTATAGATCATTGTAGATCACTTGTAGATCTATAAATCATTATAAGTCATTTATGGATCATTATAGAATATTGAAAAATAATTTATAAATCATTAACAAGTCAATCAGAGTCCATTGAAATTAATGTATAGATCATTATAGATCATTAGTAGATCATCTAAAATGAATTTTGCTTGTTTGAAATCGTTGAAAAATATTCATATAATAACTGCGATGAGACGTTTGAAACATTTCATCCGAAACTTTCACTGCGAAAACCGGATTGAAAACACATATATACATTCCTCGCTCGACACTTTCGGAGGACATCGCTTATATCCTACAGACTGATCAATCGCAATGAAATTCTAACGATTCCATTTCATTTCTGTTTTTATTTCTTTCCAATCATTTGCATCTACGTCAAATGCCTTCACATTCTTAAAACACAATTTTTTCCATTTACAACATTTCGTCACTTTTTTTGTCTAATTTTTAGATTATTCTTGTTCAAAAAATGATCTATGAATGATCTATAGATCATTATAGATCACTTGAAATGATCTATAAATCTTGAAGTACAAAAAAAAGGAAATTGTTGAGTTTTACTTTTTTCTATTAGTTTTTTGATAATGATCTATAGATCTTCTTAGATGATCTATGAGTAAACAATACAATTATACAAGTTTATTTGTTCGCTTTTCAAGTTTCGTAAAATATTTTTCTTCAGAATGTGATCTATGAATGATCTATAGATCATTAAAGATCACTTAAAATGATCTATAAATCAAAAGAAGCATATGTTTGAAAATAATAAAGAATATAAGAGTTTGAAAGATTTTACTATAAACGTAAAATTGAATGGAAAAGTTGAATGATTGAATCGACGTTGTAATTTGGATGATGTATGTGCATGTAAATTGCATGGAAAGTGACGTTGTAGTTGGAATACAATACTTATCGATGCTGCAGCCCAAATAAAAGATATTTAGTTTAGTGAGCGAACATATGTAATTAATATTTATTTGCAGTGACCCAAATAACTTTATGTTTTGTCGCTCATTTGTATTTATTTCTTTGTCATTAACGACTTATTGCTTTTCACAAAAACTAATTGCTTTTTATTTGCAACTTTTTTAATATCAAAATAATTTGTAAATTATTTTTAAATGATTTTTTAAATGATCTATAATGATCTACAGATGAGTTATACAGATCTACGCATGATCTATGGATGATCTATGAATGATTAACAATGATCTAACATTGATGATGTAGAATAATTTATAGATCCATAAATCCAAAATAGTATATAACTATAGTAATATGAATACAAATCTATCTATCAACAGTGATCTATACATGTTTACTGTGTGATCTAATAATGATCTATACTACACTATAGATCTATAAATGACCAAGCAAAAATGTTCGAAATGATAAAAAATGATCTACAAATGTTTTCTCGGAGATAAAAATAAAAATATAATTATCTTCCAAGGATAATCTATGATGATCTATAATGATTTTGAATGACGATCTTTTAAATGATTGATAATGATCTATAAGTGATCTATAATTATTTATATATTATCCAGATTGATCTTCAATAATCCACGGGTCCATAAATGATTTATAATAATTTACGTAGATATTTTCTAAATAATTCATAATGATCCATAGATCATTTATAATGATCTATATGTCATTTTCAGAAAAAACTACATTAGAAAGTGTAAAAAGTTGACAAAATAAAGTTGAATAATTCAGTATCTGTATCTCATTTTAAGTGATCTATAATGATCTATAGATCACTCATAGATCATTTTTCAAACAAAAGTAGGTTGAACAATTAAGAAAAAACCAAATTAAATGTGTTAAATTAACGAAATATAGATCTTTTCAAGTTGATCTATAATGATCCATAGATCATCAGTTAAACAATCGTAGAAAAAAGTAAAGCAAAATAAAACGTTGTTTGCCACTTTTGGCGTTCGCAGCAGCAACGCGGAAACACGCGCGTTTCCTCGAATCACGATTGCGCGTCAGTTTAATAAACACCTCTGATGACTTGCTCAATTGAAGTTTTCGCGCACGTACGACCGACCGAGTGAATGTTACGCGCAAACGTCGAACATCGCAGACGAAATGCACATATATGTTTATATATGTGTATGTGTATATATGTACACATACACACATACACACACACAGACACGTGTAACGCCGTTAGTCGGCGCGTTTGTTTAAGCGAGTTCAAGTCGCAGCATCAATTTTGTAATCCACAGTGAAACACGCGGCTGTCAATGATGGACTTGCCGGTGAGTTTTGTTCTGCGTTTTATTCAAATTTCACGACTTTCTTGACGAATTTTGATGATCTATAAGTGATCTATAGTGATCTATCATTTTTTCGCCATTTTAAACGATTTTAAGTGATCTATAATTCGATTGTAAATGATCTATATATCTTTTTTCGACGATCTATGAATGATCTATAGTGATCTATCATTTTTTTCGCCATTTTAAACGATTTTAAGTGATCTATAATTCGATTGTAAATGATCTATATATCTTTTTTCGACGATCCATGAATGATCTATAATGATCTATGCATGATCTACGATGATCCATAACAAGTGCATAAGTTATTTTACTCTTATAAATCAAAATATTACATTCATTTTCGAAAAGATCTATAATGATCTATAGATCAAATAAGCAGATCTATAAATCATTAACTTTTTTGAACTATTTATACATATAAATATTATATATAATTATTTTAGGGTGTGTAAATGATCTAATATCATGTTTTAAATGATCTACATTTATTTTCTAAGTGATCTGTAATCTATGGATAGTGAGCATATGACCTGAGATTGATCAATAATGATTTATAAGTGATTTATAATAATTTGTAATGATCTATACATAATCTTTTAAATGATCTATAATTATCTATAATGATCTACTAATTATTTTTCATTGATCTACAAACGATCTATAGAAAAACGATAATAAAAAAATTCAAGTAAACCATCATTTAATCATCAAACTTCATTTAATTATCCATTTTTTATTTGCAAAAATGATCTATATATGACATCGATAATTTATGAATTATTATTTCCCGCACAAACAATAATAAAAATATACACATTTTTTTGTTATTCGTTTTTATCGATAATATTTATTGCACTGATAATAACAATTGAAAATTATCAATGAAATGATAACTTAATAACTGTATTAATTCAAAGTCATTATTTTTATGAAAAAAAATATTGATAAAACTCCTACATAATTTTCTGATTCAGTTAATTTTTTTAAGAGGAAAAAATGCCCTTTTTTATTTATTTAATTAGATATGCAAATATTCCAATTATATGCAATTATCTTGAACTTTGCTTATAAATTATAATTAACAGAAACGATTAATTATTTCACATCAAAATCAAACACAAAGAATTTTGTGCAAACATTTCAATTACAAGCGAAGATTCACGTGAATTGAATTTGATTTCGACGACTATTTTATTCATAACTTCTTCTCACTGCCAATGCATCATCGGAATGTCAATTGAATTCGCATTATCGTAGAAAAAAAAATTTCGACTTCAACAAAAAAATGTTTAACAAATTAATAACAAAAATAAATTATTTATAATTATTTAATTATATTTGTTTAGTTTATTTTTTTGTTTTTATCTTATCATTTTTTATTTATTTATTTAATTTTTGTATGCACTTAAGTTTTATCACCTTTTTTTTTTTTGAAAAATTATAAAAAAGTGCATATTTTATTTAACAATACTTAAAATAGCAATTAACTATTATTACGACGTTTTGATTAATTGTACGAGTCATTAGATGAGTACATCTTTCATAAGTCCAACTTTTGTTATACTTCATATATCGAACGTCAATGTACGTGCATATTTTAATTTACGTAATGCGTCTTTTGTCGTTGCATAATTTTAATTAGTTCATTATATTACATATCTGCTACTTAAATCTCTCATTTTCTCCTTTCTTTTCTCGCAAAACCAGCGAAAAGAACGACCAAAATTTAATTTAAATGCACATTTGGACCGACGCCATCTTAAAAAAATGGCGCCCGCCCTTATTAATTTGATGCCGAAAGTAACCTCAAATTAAAAACTCGAATGATAACTTTATTAATAAATCGACGTTCATTAACTGTGACAAACCGAAAAATAGAAATTGCATCGGAGAAAGTGCAATATCACGCGTTTATGCAGTTGGTTGGACTTTGGAAAGTGCTCTCACTTCAGATTTTCATTGATTATGCGTTCAAAAAAAGAGCAAAAGAAATTGTCACTTCATTCATTTCCTAAGTTTTTCATATTTTTCCACTGTCTTTAACAATCTAAAAACTGATTTCAAATTAATTTTGACTTCGAACATTCGAAAAAAGCGCCTTCATTAAAATGGCGGCTTAATTCAAAATGGCGACTGGATTGTGAGTTTATTTTTTTTTCTTTTGTAGGCAAAGTGTTTCTACCAAAAACTTTAAGACTGATCGAAAACTAACAATCGTAAAACTGATTTCAGATTAATTTTGACTTTGAACATTCAAAAAAAGCGTCTTCATTAAAATGGTGGTTTAATTCAAAATGGCGACTGGATTGTGAGTTTATTTATCTTGTTTTGTTTTTCTTTTGTAGGCAGCAGAAGCGTCCCTACCAAAAGCTTTAAGAATGGCTGAATCACCGGTTCTGGATAATATCGCACAATCGGAAGTGATCGAGGAAGAACTCTTTAGCACACCGGATATACTACTTTTGGGTTTTCTTGTGGCGGTCGCCGCCTGGTGGCTCATAAGACGAAACAAACAAGAAGACTTCAGCAGTATCACAAAATCTTACACAATTCAGTCAGTATTTCATTCGTAATCAAAATTAAAGTAACGTTAAACGCTGGCGGCCATTTTTAATTAAGTTCGACACATAAACATAACATTTTGTTTTTGGCGGCATTATTGAAAAAAATATTTTGTTTTATATTTTTTGGTTGGAAATTGGTTAAAGAAAAATTTTTTTTTTATTTAGACCGACAGCATACACGGCAGTACAGCCGTCAGAAAATTCATTTATCAAAAAGTTACAAACCTCCGGGAGGAGTTTAGTTGTATTCTATGGAAGTCAGACTGGCACTGGCGAAGAATTTGCCGGCCGGTTAGCTAAAGAAGGTATTCGCTATCGTATGAAGGGTATGGTAGCAGATCCTGAAGAGTGTGATATGGTGGGTATTTTCAATTGAATGTTTACTTTGTTGATAATTTAATTAAAAAAAAATAACAAGACATAACCTAAAGTTAAAAAAAGTATTTAACCTGAAACTTGTAAGTTAGACTAACCTCAAAATATAACTGAAAAAATCTAGCCTAAAAGTATTTAACCTAAAACTTTTAGGTTATACTTTTTTAAGTTATGTTTTTAGGCTAAATATTTAGGTTAAACTTTTTTAAGTTATGCTTTTAGGTTAAATATTTAGGTTAAACTTTTTTAAGTTACGTTTTTAGGTTAGATATTTAGGTTAGACTTTCAAATTAAATTCTTAATTTTTTAGGTTAGGTTTTTTTTAAAATTAGAGTTTCTTAGGTTAGAACTTGTTTAATAATTTAATATATAGTTAATAATTTAAAAGATAAAATACAGTTTATAAATGTTGTTTGTGTCTATTTGTAGGAAGAATTAGTCAATTTAAAAAATATTCCAAACAGTCTTGCCGTATTTTGTTTAGCAACGTATGGCGAGGGAGATCCAACAGATAATGCGATGGAATTCATCGATTGGCTAAAGAACGGCGATGCTGATTTGACTGGTCTGAATTATGCTGTAAGTGAAAAAACTCATTTCCACACTCAAAAAAATATATTTAAAAAAAAATTTTTTTAATTTGTGTTTCCATTAAAAAGTTATTCTATCTCTTTCCTTTACATGAAAAAATACAAAGACAAAACGAAAACATTTAATTAAATTTTTCATAAATAAGAATATAAAAAAAGATACATAAACAACTTCATATCTGTTAAAAAAAACAAACTGAAGTTCGTAATTTAAAGTTCACCAAATATCAAGACTTTTAGGTTAAGTTTTCAAGAATTAAGGTGGGTATTCATGACCGACTTAATTCTCGAGCAACGTGCGTTCGATCCGTAACTCACATTGAAAAACGCACGAAAACGTATTATTTTATAAAAGCTTTGAAGAAAACAACAAAAATTATTACATAATAAATTGACATTCAACGTAATCGCAATCGGCCGAAAAAACGTGAAACGGTTGGTCTAATTGGTTATTGCTAAACGTGATGAAATCATTCGCAACACGTGTTTCAGTCATTTCGGATTTTTGACAATAATTGACAGTGTCAAAGTCAACAATGCTGACTTCATTAAACTCCCATTTGAACAAAATATGAACAACGGAAAATAACGTGATGTCGTTGAATCAAATATTCCGAGCGGTTAAACGTTCGCAATGTTTTGATCGGTTGGTAAGGTCGTTTGCGACAAATGTTGAGGTATTAAAAAAAAAAATAATAAAAGTATGAAAAAAAAAATAAAAGTATGAAAAAAAAAAATTTTTTTTTTTGTATTTTCATTTAATTTGTTTGATTCCAGGTTTTTGGTTTGGGAAACAAGACTTATGAACATTACAACGAGGTGGCGATCTATGTGGACCACCGACTCGAGCAGCTCGGCGCGACTCGCGTGTTTGAGTTGGGACTTGGTGACGATGACGCGAAGTAAGCTTGGCGATTACGTAACAAAAATCTAATTAGCATCCGTTTTTTCTTTTGCATTAATCAGCAAAAATGACAATACAATAAACTCATTTTGCAACGCAATCCGAAATGCGAATTTTGTCTTGAATAATGAATTCTTGTTTGCAGTATCGAGGATGACTTTATAACATGGAAGGATAAGTTCTGGCCAGCTGTTTGTGAATTCTTTGGCATCGAAGGGACCGGTGAGGACGTTAGTATTCGTCAGTATAAGCTCACTGAGCATGACTTCGTGCCAGCGGATCGCGTTTACTCAGGAGAACTTGCAAGACTGCATTCGTTCAAGAATCAAAGAGCGTCAGTGGATATTTATTTCTATTTAGAAATACAATTTTTATTTCGATACACAGACAATGATGAATAATGTACAAAGTTGTAATGCGTTATTACATAAAATGTGTAATGCGTTACACATTTTATGTTACTTTATGTTATTTTAAGAACTAACGAAAATGTAACTTAGTTTTAGAACTGTCCTTAAGGTGAATAGGAAAGTTTATTGTCCCGAAATTTAGTGTCTTTTTAAATTATATTTTTTTATTAATGAATAAAATAAAATAAAAGTAATCAGGCGATTCTATGATTATGGGAGAATCATCTTA
>JABFPJ010005002.1:0-12799 GCA_022817425.1 Gryon sp. ZL-2020 | reverse complement strand
AAAAAAAAAAAAAAAAAAAAAAAAAAAAAAAAAAAAAAAAAAAAAAAAAAAATTTAAACGTACATTTTAAAATGAGTGAACTGACTTAGTTATTCACTTTTATTAAAAGACTTGTGTTGCGAAATAAAAATTGAATTTTTAATTTGTATGATTAAATTTCAGAGAAGAGAGTAAACACGGACAAGAAGCATATAATATATTCGAATCGCAGATTTTGAGGTTTAATTCGAACCAATTGGACCGGGGCCATTGTTGAAAGCCACACAAGCAAATAAATCCCCCCGAAGGCAAATTGTTTTCGACTGTTATTATTTCGGCGAGAGTAAGACATGTCCAAGTGTCGAGGGGGAGTCGAAGCAATTTCTTGAAAAGTGACGGTTCTCTTTAGCCAGCTCAATTTGGTTGACTGACGCTGATGCCAGACGCGTCCGTCTTAACGAAGATTAAACAGTAGCGGCATTATGACCATTAACACTTATTTGCTCTAATTTATCTTCATTTTCATTTGCTATCAGCCCTCGGCGCCCACCCTTTTGCGTTCACCGTGAAACTAATATCTACAATACAGTAACAAAGTTTAGATTACTATTAAATGATCATTTCAACTTTTTTGCATCTAATTTAGTATTATTGTCAATGACGAAAAATTAGTTACTTCAATAAATAAAACTCAATTCCAAATATTTCTTTCTTTTTTTGTTACTTCTAAATTTGAAATTACATTCTAAATTTTTGAAAGGGAAAAACAATATATAGAATTAAAGAATGTATGGATAATATTCAGTTCTTAAGGTTGTGAATTATTTTATTCTTTGACAAATTAAAGGATCAATAATAATAAAAATGCAAGATTGTGTTGCTTATACTGTACTTTAAAAAGAAAATATAATACGATTCTTGCGAAAATAAAAAAAAAACTATAATTTATTCCGCAACTAACCATGAAATGTAATTGATAAACTATAATATATGGTTTCTGTTATACCGCTGAAAGAAGTTCTACCATTTACGAAAAAGGTTGCCATAACCATAATTGATAGTTTGCGTAATTGTAATGAATTATTAATGCAATCAATGAAGTAGAGCCAGTATAACTATATTTAAAGGATTCATATAATGCATAAGCTTGAATTGAATATCCAATTTAGCGGCAAAATATTTTTAACATGAAATTATTTATTATTTTTATGCCAAACACAACAATTAACACGTTTAAAATGTTAATTTTTACTGTCTATTGTTATAATAGTCATAATTTACGTACAATTTTATTTAAAACGCTTAAATTTACATCGTCGATATTCATTGTTCAAAATAACATAATTATATTAATATTAGAATACTTATTCATTTACGTTTAATTATTGATGAAAACTGCATTCACGTTATGTAATTGTATTTTGTCGAAATAAAGAACGGTATGTAAATAAATTTCTGCATCATATTCGATAGAATAATTTCAACATACATACGTTTTTTACATGCCAATTTTTTTTTATATATTTTACATCTGTCACAATAAAATTGAGCTACCAAAAAAATTGCGACTGATTTATTTTTATTGCGAGAACAATTGCTTACCCTGTACATTGGTCAGCACGGTTTATTTTTATTGCAAATACTATTTTTTTCTTCCATTGCATATCGTGAGACAGGAAAAAGGCTGTTCATATGCGGTAATATATGTCTAAAGTCAAAACACCGATTTACTGCCGCGAAAAATGATTCTAAAAATATATTGCTTTTACAATCATCCGAGTGAAATCTGTTAAACCAAAGAAATGTCAAAAATATACTTTTATATTTATAAACATTTGTCGATGTAATATTTTTGTTTTATTGCCTATGCACAGTTTGGTTATTTATTTCATTTCTCTTTTTCATTACTGACAATTATTTCCATATTCTCGACATTTACTTTATCGCTATTTTACGTTCTAATTTTTATTGATATCGCTATTTAATTTAAATTCATTTAAATAGCCTTAATCATCTTACTTATTCAACTTTTTGATTCTTTGTTTGCTTTTAAAATCATAGTATCAAGCATAATAGCCCGCTTGATTATGTGGTAAGATAAAAAAACATATACGGGATCATTTGTACTTAATTATCGTTATCAGTACTTAGTTCCATTAATTTGGGGTTTTAACCTGCTTGGAGTTTGTTTTCCATTTTTTTTGCGACGACTTGAGCTCCATTAGTGCGTGCCACAGTGGATCGCAGGAGCCGCTAAATCGTTGGCAAATTGCCTCGTAAAAATGTATCGTCGGTCGAAGAGACCGTTGAAAACCTTATACTCGGACGCGCGAGTAAGTGCTGTTTTTAGTCTTTATCGGTCTTTCAGCTTGGTAGGTAAAACAAAATTGCGGATCAGCTTATGTGGCCCGACCTTTTTTGCGCAAAAACTTACTACGTAAATAAATGAGCTTCTTCGGGGCTCAAGAATTATTGTACCACAGAATACTTTATTAGGTCTCGGGTGGTGGAAAAAGTACACTCGAGTTTAATGTACGTAACGAAGAGAGAGAACGAGGGAAAAAAGTAAGACCTAAAGTTGCCGCGAACAAAGAAACTTTATGGCTGAAAAATGGTTAACTTATACTGCCAACTATATTGTTTACGCTTGAAATCAATTTGCACGGATAGAAAAGGTGTTGCAACGTAAAAAGGCTACTGGAATAAGTAATTTAAAGTAGTCTCGTCGAAGAAAATCGATCGTTAAGACGTTCTTGTGATTTAGCACCTATTGATTGTCCCGCGCAAGTCCTTTTAGTATTCGATGAGACCCCGAATGCGCGACTCTTTTATTGCCGTGGGGACCGCGATCAGCTTCATTTATTATCCGATGGTACCCAGATGTACCATTTCTAGTAAGAATTATATGCGTTATTTTTTTGTATTCAAGTTCACATACTCTGTGAGTCGTAAAATAGCAAAAGTACGATTCCGTGTTTTTCAAGTTCACGAAAGTCATCAGGCTGCAGAGTGCTAAAACACTTTCTTTGAAAATAATGTTTTTAAACAATTTCTTAGCGTCGGAAATAACGACTCACAATGGAATAAAACTGCGAATAAGTGAATGAAATAATACAAGGAAGAAGCATTTTTTTCATTATAAATAAAATGTATTTTATTATTTGAACGAAAACCGGAATGAATTTATTATAAAATAAAGTAAATAATATCCCATATTAATGTAAAACTGTGTACTCGTTGAAATTTGTATTAGCATTTAGTTTATGCTTAAACAAACTATATATAAATTGTAAATGTTAACAGTGAAAAACTTGTAGTTACAGAATTTCTGCAAAACGATAATAATAATTTAAATTCATTTCGTAATTTATGTATTTAATATTCCTAATGTAAAATCAAAATTGTTTCAGTAACCAGTTTGTTTAATCTTCATTTACTACGCGTGTTCTGTTTGGTCTGCAGAAACGTTGCCGTATATTATATGTTGCTTGTAATAAAATAATTTTCAAAATTAGCGAGCATTGTGCTCGGTGCATTTGTAAAGAGATGTGGAAGCTCACTTCGTTGATTTATCGCGGCGAAAATTATCTGCCCTTTCGAGTGTCTCAAGCACCTGATTACGATCTATAGCTTGAGAACGTTGAGAGGAGAGAGGGAGTTATTTTTCAGGAACAGTTGCTAAATCAAATCGGTCGCGGTGTGGCAAATACGATAAAAACGAAACGGTGAGTTTATTGTGGATGGTATACCAGACGGCGTGACGAAGAGGATCGAATGAAACAAGAGAAGAGAGAAACAAGTCGGCCCACCGACATCTCGATCGACTTCAGTGACGAGGTATCTCTTAACCGTTTATGGCACGCAGGCGCAAGAAAAAGAAAACAAGTACACAGTTATGACCATCAAAGTATAACTGAGAATCTCCTTAGATGACAACCAGTGACAGCCCAAAAAAGAATGACCTTTTGCAATGGTTCGATGTCGCGCGATGAATTCATAAACTTTCATTCATTTCAATTATGTCGTTTGATAAAAGATCTCTCGAAAATCTTTGTTGTCATAATCACCGTTTTACAATCTGTATCCGAATTTTATTATGCTCATACATATTTCCTCTTGCACATTTTCAACTTAATTTATCGGCCTTATTATCTTACGACTAGCTTATCGCGTTAATAAAATTAAGTTTAGTCCGTAAATTCGTGAAATTATTTTTGCTGTAAAAACTATTTTTTTGGCTTTAAAACACGCGAGAAAGAAAGTGTTACTAAAAGTGATAAAACAATTTTGTTGAAAAAAATGATACAATGTATTGCTTATGAAAAAAATTATTGCTCTATATAAAGTGCAGTAAAAATAATAATATAAATAAAAAAAAAGAGAGAATGAATAAGATTTGACGTGTGTTCGGTATTTATCTGGTATTTGATAATAAAATACTTACACGATATTGTATTTCGCTGTATACATCTCGCCCAAAGCTATGTGAAAAGTGCGATTTGAATTTCCCATACATTGGCAAGAAATTTACTGCGCGACTTCGAGTGCGAGGAAATAGAATGTATTTGTCATAAAAAAGGAGAGAGAGTGAAAGAAAAAAAAAGCGGGCCGGAAAAAAGTGTCGCGTAAAAACGACATAAAAATGCATAAATAAAATTGAAATAAAATATTTTCGACAGGCTGCTGATATAGTAATTGATACGTGCAATAATTTTGAGACTGTAGACAGCGTATTTTATGCGCTGTCGAATAACGCTTTTGTTGCAATTTTTGCAATTTAATTTAAGAGGCGTCGTTAAATATGTTGCGTGAAAAATGGAATTCGATTAAAAAGTATGTAACACGAATTTACACAGCTATCGATTAAATTTTTCCAATATCCTCGCACTGTGACTATAAGTTCAGTCAAATAGTTTTTAAAATAATTATCATGTTACAACTTTTGTAAAATATAACTGAAAGGATACTAACGAGTGAACAAAAATTGCTTTTTTGATCAAATTTTAATTGTCAGTCAAAAATTTATCTTTTGACACTTTTACGACAAGTTGATAAAGTTAACAAAAAAAAAAAAAAAAAAAAGTAACTGTGCAACATTTTTACAACGCACTAATCGACAACAAAGATTTGTTTCTTCATTTTTCATTCACCGCATACGTACGGTATTATCGTATAGGAAGTGACTGGCTTTATTCACCGAGAATCTAATCTAGAATCAGTAATGCCGATTGTGTCATGCCATATACCATAATGCCGTTCTCCCTTAGCAACTTACACCCATTAAGCAATGATATTTGTTTTGTTCTAGTTGCGATTGTTATGCTTCATATTGTGCTCTCTGAGTGACATAATTACGTGATTTATTTCACAATGGTGACTCGATTAAACGCTTCGCAAAGTTAATTCTCAATGCAAAATAAAATCTAGCGGAATCTGCGTTTGACCGAAAAATTGCCAGTTCACTTGATCAGCATCAATTTTTTAGCTGAAAATTTATTTTCCACTATCTTAATGCACTATATTCTCGCAATAGGCATAATAATTTTGGCTTTAGTGCGGTAATATATTTAACTTTCATACATGTAAACTTTCCCTTCTGTCATTTTAATATTACACCTCTCATACGTTCGCGCGATAAAACTTGCATCTTTTATTACGTCCGACTCTTGCGTCAGCCCAAAAAGATATTTGTCAAGATTAGCACTATAATTGCTGCGCAGAACAGTAAATTTCTCTCAGATTGTAACATTCATTGAAAAGATGCTTTTTTTTCTTTCTTTTTTTTGGATCAAAAGTATGATGTTATTGTCAACATTTTAGCTTATGACGTTTAACCTATGACGTTTAGTGTTAAGTTAAAGTTCCTATTGCTGTGAACAAATGTTCAGGAAAGTACTTGACGAACATTAATGACACGATCATACGTCAAGCGCCCACGTTGAATGTGTAAGCTTAAAGTAATGTGAAAGAGTCGCGTCGCCGCAACGTACACGGGGGGCTAATGACGAAGCGATGAAGGTGAAAAAGAGAAAGAAACCCGGTGCAGGTAACTCTGTATTGATTTTTCAGCGGCCGTTATTAAAAAGCCATTTGCAGCCGTCAATTCGCAGCCTAAACAGATAGTCCTCTCTCGATCCTGTAATCGCTGAAGTGAAAACGTATTTTCATCCTACACACTTTATCATTTTTAATTTAATATTAACGCTAAATCATCTGAATTT
Organism: Gryon sp. ZL-2020; assembly: GCA_022817425.1. Taxonomy (NCBI): domain Eukaryota; kingdom Metazoa; phylum Arthropoda; class Insecta; order Hymenoptera; family Scelionidae; genus Gryon; species Gryon sp. ZL-2020. The sequence continues at coordinate 6,599 of JABFPJ010005002.1, read as the reverse complement.
CTCAATCTTTTTATCATTATTAGAAGAATATTTTTGGTAATGTTATGTATTTTCAATTTGCGATTATGTTTTATTCAATTCTTGCCGATTATTATATTTCAGTTATGTTAATCGATAAAGGAGATATAACAAGTTATATGAAGATAATAACAAAACCTATTAATATCACTGTTGCTTTAAATTATGAATGATTTTTTGTAAAATTTCTTTTTAGTTATAATATTTTGAACTTATTATTAATAATTTTTTGATTTATTATCAAAATATATTAACTGAAATTTTTATTCAAAATTGTTATTCAACTTAAACTGCTTTTATTTAATTAAATTACTCTTTTTATATTGCTGAGTTCTTTCTTCTTACGCAGACATGATTTCTTTTTGTCAGTATAGGAAATCCCCGGGTGGACGGGATAATTTAATTAAACTTTTGCTATAAGAAAAAATTTTGCAGATTAACCTATTTTGCTGATATTTTCGTTTCAATGATCGTAAGTGCTGTGATTTGAAAGAAACGAACGACCAGCCAATATCTGTGACTGAGGATAAGGTGACGAGCGTCGCTGGTGGGTGGAAAATGACAAGAAGGGACCTGGAAGGTCGCGAGAGCAGAGAAGCCATCTCGCAGGAAATCCGCTGGGTCGACTGAATTTCCGTTTTATCGTCAAACTGACAAAGTCTAATCGAGTTGCGACGCTCTCCAAGTCACTACTTTGGTCAATAAATTACGAAGAAAGTATCCTATCTACGAAGTCGATAAGCGAGCCGTAGAAATCGACGGGGGTCGAAATCCGCCGAGCCCTGATCGTTTACTCCCAAGTAGAAGAGGGCCAAACAAAAAAAAAGAAAAAAAAAAGGAGTGAGACTTTATTCGATCTTTCGTTCTAGTGTGCAGGTGCCGGGCCTAATGGATGGTGAAATTTCGCTCGCGAATAAAATTCATTCTAACAAACTGGCAGCATTTGTTGATAACGTCTGCAGTTTTTTACACCAAGTTAAATTCATTGGACTATTTCAGAAACTGAACCAGCTTAATTTCGTTTCGCAATTCTCGGTGTACTATCTTTATTTGAACATTTTTATGTTATCATTTCCATTTTATCATTTATTATCCATGTGAAATTCTAATTTTATTACCCCCATACATAGTGTAATGTAGTTTCACTATTCTAAATATATAAAATCATGTGACTACATTTTCCTTTTTATCTTGAAACAAAATCAAATGAATCAGACGAATTATTATACGTGGATTAATTTAATGCACTTTTGGCGTTTTATTTAAATTAGAATGAAATGAAATTGCAATTTCATTTTAACACTTAATGTTACATAATACACGACGAAATAATTGGAAAGCGTGAAATTTGATTTGGCTACAAAAATAATTGATTACAAAAAATTGGCAGCACTTGTTGATAGCATCTTGAGTTTCTCCGGACGTGTTTCAATAACGTAACAAAACGACGGGGATGCGTTACAAATTTATCACCGGGCCACATCCAACGCCGGAAGCTTCATTGCTATCCTCGCTCCGCGTGATATCTCGATAAAATATCGCAGCCAGATCGATTATCGCATCCGATTTCTTGCCACTACCAAGATTCATCGCGACCCAGTTTGCCGAGGGCTAGTCTTGGCCATTTCTTTTCCTCCATGCGAAATAAACAGCATCGACACGTATACACACATATACACACATATATTCTGATATCATCTTTTTCCGCACCGACTCTTCCTTCACGTTTTCCTACTTTTTTCGTTATCGTTTATTTCTTCGATTTTTCGGGGGCTTTAAAGTCCGAGTAACTTTTTTCCCGAAATTTACGACTGAAGTTTTAATGGATGGCACGAAGGCATTTTTGATTTTTATATGGTAGTTGTTAAAAATAAAGTTAAAAAGAAAAGCTTTTTCGAAGGGTAAAGCGGCAAGTGATGCAAGAGCAAGATTACTCGCTATATCTATTTCTAGCTTCGTCTCTTTTTACCTCGCAGGCTACTGGTATCGGTCATCTTTGTGCAATATTTCTTGTCCTATCTACACACTCGACTACGCCTATACTGTAGCTCGGTACCACCTCCGTCAAGTGAAGCTAAGAAGGAGGCAGCACGAGATTCCAGGTGGCTATTGTATCGTCTCATCCAGGTGACTCCTGGCCTATGCTGCAGGAATGTGAATGTGCACAATATCAAGGATAAAAAAAAGCGGGATTACTATTTGACGTAGTATTTCAAAAGTATTCCAAATATGAAATCATTATGTCTCGATATTATATATCATAAGAATATAATGCAGTGAAAAAACCGTTTGACTATCATTGAATAATGAAGAATTTTTCCATTAGCTTAACTAGTAAATCATCTTCGTAATTAATGAGCTTTTAGATTGTTTCAGTCGTAAATTGTTGTGGAATGCATTTCCGGAATTAGGATTATTTTGAATTATAAAATAAACGTTAAAAAAAAGTTCAAGTAGTTGATAGAAGAACGAAAAGAAGGTCAAGAAGGTTGAAGAGTCTGAAAGAAACTGAAAAGGTTGGAAGAAGGATGAAAACAAGTTCAAAAAGGTTAAACAGAAGATAAAAGGAAGCTGAAGAGGATACCAATTCCGACTCGAGTTAATTCTTACGCATCTCACACGTCAAACAAATTATACGCAATAATCTACATAATTTAACGATTGGAATGTTGCTGCAAAATAGAAGCGATCGTATTCATTGGAATATGTAAATATGTGTAATGTATATACTTTCAAATCAATATCATCTTCTCAAAGTTATAACTTTGTAGTACCTGAAGACAATTTTCATGATTGCCGAAGTAAATTGTATATGACGTTGCGTTGCATTTGTTTGAGTGCAATGCCTGCCAACAATATGCCGTCATTGAAAATTACATGCATTGCGCTCTATTCAGTTGAACTTAGCTTTTGTCCCGATGGACAAGTGCCTGGAAACTCGTCAAGCGGTTCTCTCTGTTTCGTGCTTCACGTTACATCTTTCTCGGAGTATCAGCTTGCAGCGATATTCAATTTAGCAAATTACGGTGTCCCTTTAAGGGCTGCATTAAAACGGTGCCCAGTTCGAAATTAATACTTTGCACCAGGAAGTTGTTTCTTCTCTAATACGTAACACGTAATGTGAAATTTGCCTTATTTCAGAGTGCTGCGAATAGATTTTTGCCGCATATCGACAAAGATGCGGCATCTTTGTCGATAGAATGAAAATCTCATGTATTATATTTGTCTCGGTCTTTTCTCGAAAAGATGTTTCCAATTGCAGCTATATACCAACAGTATATACAAGATGGTCCGATTTTCGAGTGTTTGGAGCTTTGAAGTGATCTCACGGATACTCGAAATGAAAGCATTTTTCGCAGCGTCATTGCCGAAATCTCACGATAGAAGAAAAATCTTCTCGTGACATCGTAAGGATATAACGACATTAAATTATTGTATCATAACACTTCGATCCGAAGATTTAACGGAGATAAAGTTGAGTGACGACAGCTTTGTGTTGTTTATCTCGAGTATCAATGTAATAAGGGGTATCAGCGTAGCACGAAAACTGGCTCACGGACTTTTTGTTTGATGACAGGGATGATCGTTTCATTGCAGGATTGCTTGGATACGATGACCGTGCGCTTTTTCAATACACATATATATTTCGGCTACTGTACAAAATAACAGCGACCTATTTTTAGAATATGCTTTTGATACATATGAAATTTCAAGTAATTAAATAACAACTGAATTAATGGTAAAAATATATAGAGTCATCTGTCTGTAATTTTTACTAGTAATTTTCGGAAATGAAAGAGCAATTTTCAGTTGATAACATTTTTTTATTAAAATTTTTTTTAAATGAATTTTATCAAATGTTGAATGATGAACTATAAAAAAAGTTATTAAATTAATAATACAGAAGAACTGTTGTTTTCACTGTTCGTCAAAGTGAAGCAACATAATTTTTGATGTATTTTTATTTTACTTTTACGTTTTAGTATATGAAATGACTGATATGGCAAATTTGAAATTACAACACAAAGTAATAAATTACGACAAACTGTGAAAGAGATAAAGTTCTGGTAAAACATTTAACACGTTTTGCAGCAAAAGAGACAGAGCAAAAAAAAAGCTGTCGTACGCTGATTGGTTACATTGACTGACGTGAAGTGTGAAAATTTGTGTTTACTTTACGAAATGAGACAATTAGTTATGTCATGAGATGAGGATCTTTTTCATATTCCTTCTCTGTTTAATTAACAACCTTTTCACGTTTGCACGGCAGATAAACTCCATTATGAAGTAAACAAACAGACTTTCTACATGACGGAATCGATGTGTTCGTATTTTACTTCCATTAGCTAATAACAACGATGATTCTCTTCCGCTTGGCACAACTCAAGTGAGATATCTCGTCAACGAGTTCCATCAGCTAATGAGTTTCGAAAGATGACTAAGTGAAAACAAGTTTCATTGGTGGTCAACGAACAATTCCATAATCAGATAGCTGATTAAGTCAACCATTAGGATTTCCTTTGATCCTGATTTCCTTTTCCCAAGTCGTTACATTTTCTATCTTCATATATAGCTTCATATATATCTACAATAACCTAAGTAAATGTTCTTCCGATGCGAATTAAAATCACACTACAATTTCACGTAAACTTTCATGTAAAGTTTAATTTTATAAAGCAACGAATTTCGGTCTGGAAAAATAAAGTTAAATATACTGCGTTCGTTACATACAGAAAAAATAACGAAGTTGAACACATCGACATTGTTGTTTTGGTTGCTGTTCTTGTTGTTTTTATTCTTTTCTTCTTTTCTTCTACTTCGTCGTTCATACTGTCGCTCGGCAAGAGACCGCGTGGGAAACTAACTGTGCAACAGAAAGCCGTACGTGCCCATGTTATTAAACGTGCTTAGATCGGTAGCAGCAACGTGACTAGACGCAGCCGAAAGATTTCTAGACTTTGAGGACAATTTATCAAACTTGGTACAGCTTCACTATAGTTTTTGTACTAATACAAGCGAGAAAGAGAGAGAGAGAGAGAGAGAGAGAGAGAGAGAGCGAGACAGCAGAAGATGTCGAAAACGTTTTGCTATAACTTGAATGGCTCAAACTTTGTATACTCTTGATGAAGTGTCTATTCTGATTTTTTATTAATCTACATCCTAAACAGTTTTGGTTATACCTTTTTTCTCAATATGAGATTACGAAGTATTGTTTTCTAAACAATGTAGTAAGATATTCTCTTATACATATAGAAGTGATCTGTTTAAGATTCTTCTTCCGTTTTCTTTTGATCGAACTTATCAGATTCATCTAGGTCTAAAAGACCGGGTCTATGAATAAGATCTACTCTGCTGTCGATTGTTAAAATCTATTGTGTTACGTATTTGTTTATCTATATTATCCCATATTGATCATATATAAAATGTCCATCTCATTTATTAACAAAGAAACTTGAAATAAAAGAAAAAAAATGACTTTGTCCGTCCTATGTGATATTAATTGCTGATCTGGCAGGTTTGCATTGATATTTGATTGTGAAATATAAAGCACTTTGGTAAAAGATTAAACGATACTTAAATTTGATACTGCAAAAATGGCGTCTTTTTTGTAATACTCAAATGTTTTTTGCGTACAAATTTGGCAGGTCTTGTGAAAGGTCGATTACGGGTTGGCAGGATTGTGTAAGGTAACATTGAACAAACGTTAATCGCTCATTCGTGATATCGCATTACAGTTTAGAATGCAGACAGAGTCGTCGGGAGGTTCATCAAGGCGCACGGACCAAGGTTACCGACCTTAGCAGGGCGCTAAGTTTTGCTCTGCCAAATCCGCTCGTGTTACCTGCAACAGCCGCCATCGCCACCTCACATTGCAACGACGATACTTGGGTTACCGCACTCGAAAGCCGGCTAATGCACGAGTCGGTGTATAATTCAAGTACCGTGGCCCGTGCGCGCGACTTGTTCTTCGTAAGACACGCGATATCTCGACGCAAAACAGCTTTGCGCAAGCGTTTTGCGCGCGTCAGCACCGCCAAATAAAGCCCTATACACGACAGCGGCTCTTCTGTCTCTGCGAGCTGAATCATTTTGAATTAACATACAGATGAGTTTATTTTGGCCGCCTTATTATTTCGACTACTTTGCACGTGCACTAGCCGCCGTCGTCATCGTCGTCGTCGTTGTCACTGACATGCACCAACGTTGTTGTTGGTTTTGCGCAAATTGAGTGCAGTGTTGATGAATTTTCGAGCTTAGAATTATTTCGTTTGAGTGATTTCACGTCGCTTTATCCTCTGGTAACAGAGACGCCAAAGATAGACGGCGCATTTTAACGCCAAGTTAAATAACGGCCATTCAATTGATGGCCTTTATTTATTGTTTATTCGAGAAAAGGCCGGTCAAATTTGATTTCGGCCGATTGTTATAGAAAATAAGAATAGAACGTGGACAATACCGCGTAATCTTGGGTGGCGTAATTTTGCACACAATAGTTTTTATGGCACGGCCCCCTTTGGCTCAATAATTCGAAAGCTCATTAGAAGGCACTTGAATATAGACGGCGGCTTATAAACAGAAAA